>JANBPO010009162.1:1113974-1301082 GCA_024336825.1 Amorphophallus titanum
TGATGTGATGGGTATGGTACCCGATAAACATCAAACGTGGCATGGTCACCTTCATTCCGCTCAGCAAGCTTCAATTCAATCATCGTTTCCACCATCAGCTTGTTCATGGCGGTTAGATCTACTGGTTCCGGGCAGAAGTGTGTCGGCTGCAGGTATGGGATGACCAAGGTATGTAAGGATCTAGGCTGGGATCAAGAAGAATGCAGTAGAAACTAGAAATTAAAATTTTAACCCGGCTGTGTTGATCGCTCCTGTGTCATTCCTGATGATAATTTACGATAACAGGATTTGATTTTACCTCTGCGATGCTCAGATCGCAACGAAGTGGAAATGATCCCTCGTGGTGGTAAATAGCCGTGCAAGTGAACAACCTCTAGTGGTATCCACACAGGCACGAATGGTGAAATCTCCTCATCGTAACGCCCCCACGAATGATCTCCTCGGTTAGACAAACTCTTAGATGACATATTCATGCATCCAGTAAATCAATGTCTTGGTCACCAACAGGCAACAGCAAAAGTACATCAGGTGAATACCATAAGTTCCAAAAAAAAAGGTTTACACATCTTGAATAAGCATTGAGAGTTTGAATCTACCAAAAAAGTGTCAGAAATGTGAAATTAGAAAGCCTTCCATGGCAAAAGACAATATTCAATGCTAAGGCACTTGACACTCTCTAGCATAATATGTCCTCCGATACTCTCCTCTTACCAGAACAAAAAAATTATGTACTGCCCTATGTTCATGGAAGGAGATTAGCTAGCAAGAATGCAAAATTGAAGCAATATCATCCGAGCATTTTCATGATGACGAATTTGATACTTTCAAGATGACTACACTTTATGAAAATGTAAGCATTCAAAACTGCAAGACATTACCTTCCACCATATATATCCATACCCAAAAGCCCCAACCACAACAATGGTTGTCACCCTTAAACTGCCAGAACCTGAAAGAATAAAGATGATTCATCTCCTTTCAAACCAGAAATAATGCATATGTAAGCAGGTAAGAATCATACATACCAATGTAATGGTGTCATCTCAGCAGAAAACAAAACTAACACAAAAGCATTCAGCATGGATTCTCATGTTGGTTTGTTACTTCTTTCACTCAGTTTGCATCATATACCTCATGAAGAGTGGGTGATGATAATATCTTTTCTAACCCTTGACAAAAAGGACAGGTTAGGTCAGGTTGACCTGGCACGAAGCATATATTGGGGGAAAGAACACGCTGTCTGTCCGAAAGATTGGCTCATTTCACCCAGCAGATGATGAAAGAAAAGAAATGAGTGTTAATAGCTTGAAGTATTTTTTTAGTGGGATTATCACACCTATTTAAGGCACTAACATCACAGTGGCCTATAGGACAAAACCTTTCTGAGATTATTCAGTTAAATAATATATTTTGAATCATCTGATATAATAAAGAAGTACATGTCAGATGAGAGCCTACGCTGAATTGCACCTTGAATTGGCGAGGCCACAGAACTAATTGTGCGGGGTCCGGGGGCCGAGACGTTAGAGAGGGTCCGGCGCTTCGGTACAGGCCTCTGAACCTCCTTGTACGGCGTCCCTGGGCCGCTTCCCTTGCCTAGCGTAGGCGCCTGACCACTCTTGGTTTTCCATGCTGTGTACTTTTCACCGGGGGTAATTGACCCCCTCAAGTAGTCCTCCGGCAAATCCTGCCTATTTGCTGAAACGGCCGTACGTGGCTTTGCGGCGGACTTTGCGATCTTTTTGGTAGCCACAATTACCCCGTAATCTTTGTGTTCATGGGATTACCGGAGGATTGACCCTTCATGCGACGCATGATTGCATTCTTCCGGGCCTTAGCTTTGTTGTCTCGGGCTGCGTAGCCAGCCTTCCCCGTGCCCGATACAGGGCCCATATTCGGGAAGTTCCTCCCACCCTCGTACGTCCGATTCCCAGCTGCGTACGCATTCAGGCCACGCATTCCAGGGGGAGGATTTGGTACCGGCTTGTTTCCGAAAAGGTCTACGATTGAACTGGCCATTAGTTGACCGCCTTTGGTGCGAGCTGCTTTCCACCAACGAATGCTGTGATGGAATATAGACGGGCCGGGCCATCTGAAAGGTTCCCAACCGTCAACATATCCACCCTGAATTGTACCAAACGAAAGCGAAGGCTCTTAGGGAATCGAATATAGCGGCGCGCAATTCCGGCTCCAATTGGCTGACTCTGCTCGATAGAGGGGATTTTGAACAAAGGATACCCCCATGTATTGAGCTCGTGCCAGTGGTAAATGTGGAGCTGGGACCAAGTCACCTTATACGCGATCGTGAAGGGGTAAATCGTACCGGTAATTGTGCGACCGGTAATTGTGTCGACTCCCCAATGCATGAGGCGCTTGAATCGGTGCGAAACACCAATGTCGTACGCCTTGGTGATTAGCGAGCACTTAATGTCGACAGAGGGAGTGGGGGGAATGACATTGCCATTCTCCTGCTCTGATTCGCCGTAGTAATCCTGGAACAGGAAGATCTTGAAATACGTCTTCCAATTCCCAGGTACCCCGTGACCGGCACTGTCGATATTAATAAGCAATCCCGAGGTAGCCACGAATGAGTTGTGACCCAACTTTGCATCGGAAAAAGTGTTCGTCCCATCCAGCGGGACAATTGGGCCAAGAGCTGCAATATTAACATCTTCGGAATCCCATCGAGTCCATGCCCTCAGTCGCAAATGATAGACGTACAGGCGATTGTAAAACCTAACAATGAGTCGATCTCCGCAAAGCCTCATCCAGCGGGGGATTTTCCATCCCTGGCCGTCAATTGGATTTGGGTCCGGAGTCGCCGGATCGTATTCGAAAGGTACCTTTACACTCACTCGCGTGAAGTCGTAATTCTGCATCTCGAATACAATGTTGTATTGCATGAGGAAGAGTGAATTCTCATACGCCACAACGGACCGAGAATCCTGGACTCCGACATCCATATTCACGACCTGCAATACAGCCTGTGCGGGGCCGGAATCGTAGGATAGGACATAGGAAGCTGAATCCTTGAACAACATCAGATTGTCCTGATAGACAATCATGTCATTCAATGCGTCTCCGTCACCCGGGTTGATGTCGAAGAAATTCGACCCTGGCCATGCAGCCGCCCAGTTCACCAATTCCGAAAAGAATAGACGGGAATTCCCAGCTACCCCACGTCGGCCGGAAATCCACAGACGATCTTTGTAAATCGCCGATGCGTCACCTTTAGGCATAGTGGGGATTGTGGTGACCAATCCAGTGTCCAGGACGTATTTGACTCCACCCTGAGTATCCAGAGCGCCGCGACCAGGAACGATGTAAATGTTGTTGTCGTATCGATGCGCTCGGCTGTAAATGCCATCTGCGATATTCAGCAGATCCCCAGCATTCGGACCGTCGACATAATAGACGTAGACTGATTCGGGCCCATCGTGATTCGAGGACAGGATGATGAACTGAATTGTCTCGTACGTACCGGTAATCAGGATCTCCTGATTACACAGCGGTGAAACTCCAGCCTCAGATGTGTCATTGATCTGTGTGAGCAATTCCCAGGGTGGCCTGGATTTCATTGATCCGTCGAGATCAATGTCGAAATTCACGCAGTCCGAAAGCTCATCGTCTGCAATTGCAGATACATCGGAATACGTGTTGATGCCGCCCGCATACGGGCCAATTTTCAGTTCACGTACCGCAGTGCCCGTATTGATTGGCATCAGTAAAACCCTCCGAAGTATCCATAGTCCCCGTAATTCTCATCCTCTGAGAGCGTGGTGATCCTGGGGTAGAATTCCTGAGAAGTCCACTTGTTGCGGTCATTCAGCTTCTGAACTGTCTCGTCGTATTGCCCCTTCTTGTATGCCGACTTCTCCAAATCCTCGTCCAATTCATACGCCTGCTGTAGGCAGTAATCCACTACAGCCACGTGGTATTGGAGTGGAATTGTGAGGGCATCCGCAAGCGTGCCAACTGACCCCGGCTGCTTTACATAGAAGATTTTGAGAGCAGCCATTACCCCTTCCTGTGGAGCAGGGAAAAGCGTGAGCGTATTGTCCCACACCATAAATACCTCTGGAACTCCAGGCCCGTATGTATTGGGGTCTTCGAATCCATCCAGGTATTCATTGAATTCAGCGAAGGACATACTCTTCAGCCGATAATTCTTGTAGCTGAGAGAACGCAATACAGACATGTCTTCAGGAAGGGAATACTGACCCTGACCTGAAATGGTATCTGCCGTTACCGTGGTTTCGAGCAAGCCCTCATTGTCTGCTGCAATTTTCAGCTGGGCGTCATTGATCCAGCGAATGATGTCGTCATCCGTAATCTGGACTCCGGCATCATCGCCAAATGTGCGCTTAACGCGAGTAACCACGTCCTGCACGTTCAAAATCAACACCCCCATGCTTATAGCTGGATTTGTTGCTGCGAATGATGGAAGCAGCGATTTCGTGGTCTTCCTGTCGCTGCTCCTCCATTTCCTTCGCCCGGGTCAATTCAAGGGCATTGTTGTAATTGTCGATATAGGAAAGCTTGTTGGGGTTATTCACCTGGTCAGCTTCGAATACCTTTGCTAGGAGTCTTGAACCTTTCTTCAGAGAGTGACTTGGTAAAGATATCAACCCACTAATACAATGTGTCACTAAAATGAAGTGCAATATCGCCATTAGCAACATGTTCTCTTATGAAATGATAGCATACCTCAATGTACTTCGTTCTAGAATGCTGGATAGGGTTCTTAGTCAAATTGATTGAACTTGTGTTGTTGCACATCATTGGAGTCTTCTTTAGCTTTAGTCCATAGTCTTCCCGATGCTTAACCCATAGCAATTGTGCACAGCAACTAGCAGCAAAAACATATTCAGCTTCTATTGTTGACAAGGCAATTGAATGTTACTTATTGGATGACCATGAAATTAAGCACACTATAAGAAATTGACATATTCCACTGGTGCTCTTCCTATATATTTTACATCCAGCATAGTCAGCGTCCGAGTATCCAATTAGATCAAGAGTGCATAGTCTTGGATATCATAACCCTAAATTTGAAGATCCAGAAAGATATCAAAAAATTCTTTTCACGTGGATTAAATGTGTTTCTTTGGAATTGGCTTGATATATAGCATACATACAAACACTAAATAGAATGTTTGGCCTACTTGTAGTTAAGTACAAAAGTGAGCCTATCATGCCTTTGTAGACCTTCTGATCAGTAAGTTTACCTGATTCATCATTGTCAAACTTGACAGATGAGCTCATTGGTGTGGATAGGGGTTTTGCATTTTTTATTTGGGATTTCTTGAGCATCTTCCTGCAATATTTGGTTTGACAGATGTAGATTTCATCTTGAATCTGCCCGATTTACAGTCCTAGGAAATAACTCAGCTCCCCCATCAAGCTCATTTTGAATTCTCCCTACATTAACTTTTCAAAATCTTTACAAATCTTTTCGTTAGTTGCTCCAAATATGATATCATCAACATATATTTGAATAATTAACATTCCTGAATTATATTTTAAGATGAAGAGAGTAATATCTACTTCACCTCGTTTGAAATCATGACTTACCAAGAATGAGCTGAGTCTTTCGGTCGGACACCGCTCGTCCGGGTCGGCCCCCTGCTGCCACGATGGACGCCCCTGTCGCCATGGCGCCCGCACGGGAGGCCCCTGACTGGCGCCAAGTGCCCGCCCCAGCTTGCAACGTCTTCCGCGCTGCAGCCCCGCTCCTTGCGGGTCAGGAACCTTCGGCCGGCCCATACCCTGTTGCTGCAGATCCCATCTGTGCTGGCCCGGTCTCAGCTCCCCACCTCACTCTGGAAGTTGCACAGTCGAATGAAGCCTCCCCCCCGTTGGCTTCGCCGCGGGACTGTCAGCCTAACATGGCTGTCAGGGTCGTGGATCGCGGCGAGCGAGTCGCACCTCCTGCCGTCATCCTTTCTTCCCCGGTTGGGTCCGAGGTCCCAGCCCCTGCGCCAGCCCCACTCCCTGCTGAGCTCGGACGCAAGCGCGGGTTTGGTGGCCTCTGTGACTCGATGGACCCCTCCCCGACTCCCGCGGCCGTTCCGCACTGCTCACGACGATCTACGGCCTGTCGGGGGGATTGTCCCCCCACACCCGCAGTCAGGCCTGCGCCGCAACCGTTGTCGTTCTCGGCTACTACCTCGCTTGACTGCACTAAGGAGCCGACGTGCGTTAGCCCCCCGGCGGCCCATATTGCCGGCTCTTCGGGTGTCTCAGGCGCGGTAGACGTAAGGCCGCCAGTCGCTGCGGTGGTGTCGAGCACCCCCGTCCTTGTGGATGCTATTCAGTCCCCTCCCCCTGCTTCTACTTTCGGGTCTGGGACCCCACCCGAGCATGCTGTCACCCTCAGCGCTGCCGCACTCCTCCCCGACGACGAACCGCCTCAGGCCCCTGTTACCGTTCTTCCCTCCGCCGGTGGTCTCAACCCGGCGGCTGCATGCTGGTCCCCGGGGTCTCAGGTTGCCACCGCGGCGGCCGAGGGGCAGGCGGCCTCTAGGCCAGCGCCGACCCCGCCTACTCGCCTCTCCTTCGCTCAAGCTTTGAAGAAGAAAATCAACCGGGAGCCTCCGGGGGGGGGGGGCTCTCCCCCCTCGCCATTCATGGCCGACGATGCCAAGAAACCCTAGCAGATTGTCGCTGATGAATGATGATCGAGAGAAGACTTAGCTTCTCCTTTCAAACTTGCATGAAATTAAATCTAACTAAAGAAAGTTGGAGGGTTGAAGAAGAGATTGGAAGAGGTAGAGAGAGGAAGAGAAAGTCAACTTGCATAAATGAAATTCTTATTACTAGGATTTGAAAGTACAAGGTCTATGAAAACTCAAATTACAACTCCAAATAAACTAAAAAGAAGAGGGAGAAATGGAGCCGGAATGTAGGAGAATAGCGTCATCCAATCCTCACCGAGCCTTGGAGAAGATCACCCTGCCTTGATGTGAAAGCTGCCATGAGAGGGAGTGGATGAAGAAGTCATCGTTGTCCACACCGTTGGGCCTTTGATCACCTCCCCGCCTTAGAGTGTACACCGCCATGAAAGGGGAATTGTAGAGGAGAAATCTTGGAGAGAACTATGGAGGGATGTGTAGAAAAATAAGGGCTAGCTAATGGAGGTTTAGGGGGTGAGAATGATGAGGGCTCAAGGAAGAGAGAGGATGAAGAAGACTAACTATCTATGTGAAGGGTGAAGATGGGAGAGAGGAAGAGAGGGCGCACAAAGAAGAGGGGGTGAAGAAGAGTGGAGGGCGACCTAGGGTTTATGTGAAGAGAGGAAAGAGGAAGAGGATGAGAGGGGGTGGCCTTGGGATTGGTGAAGGAGAGACAAGGGGCACACTACTCTAGGGTTTTGAGAGAAAACAAGAAAAATTCTCAAAAGAAAAGAACTCCCTCTTCTTCAATTTTGTGGGCTATTTATAGAGGAATTGGGCCAAATAAAAGGTGGAGATCGCGTTTGATGGAGATGGAGGGCTGAGATTGAGGGAGAAAATGATGGAGGATGGCATGGGTGTTGAGTACGGACTGAATAGATCTAGAGGGGGGTGAATAGATCTTTCCCCCTTTTTCTATTTATCAAACACAGAGGCGAAGAATGCATTAGAATAACGATTCATTACTTTTAGGATAGTAGAGACTATAACGGATTAGAGTTGCCCCGTTATAGCACATAACGGATCAGCTCTGCCCCGTCATACATCATAACGGATCAGGTGGGGTGCATTAAATTAACATGGCGTGCCTCCTCTAGTCTGTCCTTCTCATCAGCCCCAATCTCGTACTCAACGGTCATGACGGATTAGTGATGGTGCGTCATATGGTCATAACGCGCCACCACTGGTCCGCTATGACTACCCGAGTGATTTTTATTAAACTTACCGACCCAGAAACTATAACAGACCAATGGGAGTCCATTAAGGCCACCCGAACGTGGAAAATCCACAGTTTTCCCATGAATATAATGGTCATGGAAGGGGGCATTATACTAACGACCTATCTAAGATGTGCATGAGCATAACAGACCGGTGGTGGTCCGCCATATGGGTATAACGCGCCAGAGGCGGTGTGTTAAACACATAACGGTCACTAGAGTGACTGCCATGTGAGCTGGGCGGTGAACGGGTTCGGTTTGAAATCGAACCACTTCCCGATCGACCGAAATCGACAGTTTCGCATACAAAAACCTGTAAAAACTTATAACCTACCATGCCATGCATCCATTCCACCCAATAGAAGCTAGAAAACATAAATACAATGCCCATAAATGATTAAAAACACTAATTACCCCATTTTAGGGAAAAATCAAAAATAGATAGTAACTAGGCCAAACGGCCATGGATGGGCTTGCATGTGGTGTGGAAATGATCCTAGCGCAGAACCAGTTCCATCCCCCTAACTCACTCGCTCTGAAACTGGCGTTTTGGCCGCATGCGGACGAGGTGGAAGCCGCGCCCCTCTCGCCTGGTCTCACCCAACTGTCCCTCGAACCGCGTGATGGAGGGCATCAACCCATTCCTCTCGTCGCGCTGGTTCCAATGGTATCCCCCACGTCTCGGTCTGGCCCTGAAATCGTCAAAACTGAGAAGGAGAGACCCGTGTCGTGTACTACGTGGATGCGAGCAACTCAGAGAGGACAAACATGGATTTGAGGAGGTTCCTCCTTTTTTTGCTGAGAAAATTGCTACTGGGCTCCAAGGGAGACGACATCCACTGTCATTTCCTAGAGCTGGTAGTAGACTTAGAGAGAGTAGGACATCATGCCTAGGGAGTTGCCGTACTGGCACATTTGTTTGCAGGTCCATCCCAAGGGACAGATCGAAAGGTGACAGTAAGTGACTTTACACTGCTTCTCCAGGTAGAGTTTTTTATTTTTTTTTTTTATTTTTTTTTTATTATTATTATTTTATATGTAAATAATATGTGATGATGTAGCTATGGAGCTACTACTATATCCCGATGGGGAGGGCTCGACATTAGAGCGCAGCAGTGGCACCACTGGCTCGGTAATGGCAGCCTATCATGAGCACAACCCCTCTATCCTACCAACTGATGGTATTAAGGTGCGAGCTGCAGGAGTTTCCTGCAACGATGGTGGGATTTTTTGTTCTTTTATTTTTTTATTCTTTTATCTTGTCTTTTTTTTTAAATGACTAAGAAGATATGTGCATGCTAACTTAGGTGGTCTGGAGACCTTATTCGGGCATGGTCGATGTCGATCAGCGGTGGGTCATAACAAGCCATGCTCGGTTTGGACGGGACCTTTGGGTCCATTGCTTGAGCAAGATCGAGCCACTTTGGCTACGATTGGCCATGCGGTCCTTGGGGTTTGCCCAGGAATGGGTAGATATTACTGTGCCACCTCACATCGGGAGGAAAACACACAGTCCGGCAACCTACATTGATTAGCGGGTGCGCTTCCCCAAATAGTATGAGGATTGGCAACGGGGTGGCACGCTCGTGGAATCACACGTGTAAGACAACGAGGATTACTTACGCCTTTACAAGGCGATGTATGCGGGGCGGCTCCAACTTGGGGCGCTTGTGGAGGTGAAATGAAAGCACCACTTTTTTATTTTTTTATGTTTTACATTTTTTGTTTCTTGGAACGATGCTTCCTGCTTCACTTGAATGGCTTTTGATCAGACTTGAAAAACTTGAGAAGGGATGAAGAGATCTCCCTTGAAGTACAGTTCACGGCTATAGTAGCATCTTCTTCTTCCTTGGACAGCACCTTTTATCTTCCTTGAAGGCCTTGCTTGATTCTTCACTTGCTCAGAGGTTGCTTGCTTCAGATAGAGCTTGAATCACCTTGGAGATGGATGATGAACTTGCTCCTTAATTATTTTCCACATGGTTATTTTACCTTTAAAAAGATGATAAAACACATGCAGACTCAAATAGGATGTGAGAATGAAATTAACTGCTCAAATCATACAACCTTATTCTTGTAATGCCCAAAGATGATAAATGTGACATAAAATGTAATATAAAATGTGATACTCATCAGTGTAGAACGGCGGTGACATGAATGGCGAAGGAGGACGACCGAAGCTCCGAATGAGGCCTCTCATCTGGCCTCTTCTTAGGGCCGACGCACCGGGGGCTTCGGTCTTCCTCCATAGAAATGGGAATTAGGGTTTTGGGCATCTCACCCAAAGTGGGGGGGGAAGAGGAGATTCCAGAAATTAGAGGGAGAATAGCCATGGCTAAAACTTCATTATCTTTTTCTTCTAATTAAACATACGAAGGGGGGGGAATACATATAGGGGGAAGGGGGAAGCTAAAACTACCTAAACATTGATTACAACATTGAAAAGCAACACACATTGAAGCCCTCGAAGTCCCAAGGGTCGGAAGGTTGAAGGTCGGCCACAGGTGTCTCTGCTCTGAGATTGTGCCCTCCAGGAAGGGCGCATTCATCCCAGATCGCGTTGCCCGTGGAGGGCACATTCTGGTCAAAATGTGCTACCCAGGAGTGGCGCGTTCTACTTTGATCTGCTGGCTTCTTCGATCCCATCAGTAATCTTCCTTTATTTGAGTCAGTTAATAGGTTAATGGGTCAGTTTGTTAGTCAATTGGGCCCAACTAGTGGGCTAGGCCCATGGTTTAGTGAATGGTTTGCAAAAATTAAAGTTTAAAAGTGATAAAATCTGTGAAGCTTGCACAAAAGGTAAGTAAACACGCATCTCCTTCAAAAATAAGAATATTGTTTCTACCTCCCGGCCTTTGGAATTACTGCATCTTAATTTGTTTGGCCCAACTAGGACATCCAGCCTAGGAGGGAAATCCTATGGCTCCGTGATTGTTGATGATTACTCCAGATTTACATGGGTGTTATTTCTATCCAATAAAAATGATACATTGATGGAGTTTCAAGTGTTTTGCAGGAAAATTCAAAATGATAGAGGCTATCTTATCACTACCGTCCAAAGTGATCATGGTGGTGAGTTTGAAAATTATGACTTTAGTAGTTTCTGTGAAGAACATGGATATATGTACAACTTCTCATCACCAACATAGTAGTCAAGGTGGGCGCCTAGGCGCTGTTGAACGAGCGAGGTGGATGATCGCTTTTGACAACATTGAAAAGGCGAACCGGGCGGCCGCTTAGGCGGGCTGGGTGCCAAGGCGGCCGCCCAGTCGCCTCACCTCCGCGGGCCCGACCCGTTAAACCGCCCCCCGATCCGTTTAACGTTTAAACCCCCCCTCGATGGTCAACCCATTGTTTGACCGCTCCCCCCCGTCCCGCTCCTTCGTCTTCCCACTCTCCCCCCTCGATCCTCCTCCTCTCCCAGGCTCCCATCCTCAGGTGCTCGGCTGTCGGCGTGTCGCAGTCGTCGTCGTCGACCATCACGGCATCACCCCCGGCGACATCTTCCGCCGTCGTCGTCCAGAGAAGTCCCGGCTGCGAGGTCCCCCGTAGGTCCCGCCGTCACCTCCTCCTCCGCGACTGCGACGTCACCTCCTCCACCGCCGTCATCGGAGCCATCGTCACCTCCTCCACGGCTGTGACGTCTACCGCCAGCGCCGGAAGAGGTTCCATCTCCGCCTCCGATTAGTCCCCCCTGCCCCCCCTCTCTCTCTCTCGGCTCTCCCCCCGGCCCCTCTCTCGCAATCTGTTTATAGTTAACAGGAAACAGATAACAGGAAACGATTAGTGGTCAGGAAAGGACCACATGAAGATGTAGTGGTCTATCGTAGGGCCGCTAAATAGTTTGGCGGTCTGATGGAGACCGTTTTGTTCCTGTAACAGACAGAAATAGGATAGGGTATGCAAGGTCTATTCTAAAGAACTAGATGCATATAAATATGCTAGAAAGAGATGTACAACATGTTACGATGAAAATTACGTCATGGAGATGCTTGGGTTTCATGAATTGAGCTAAGATTATCATCTTTGTAATTAAGGTTAGGAATCATGCATGCAGAATAACCTAAATGTGCAGTGATAACAAATCATCAAATACGAAGTGTACAATATATGAAATCACATGAAACAAGAGGGTTTTCACTCCTAACTTGCTATTCTAGCCATCCACAAGATAACCTACCTCTGGAAGTGCTCATATGAATCGAATCTTTGGCTAGAAGAAGATCCTAATTTTTACAGGTCCTGTGCTAAACTAGCAACTTCTTGTCCCTCATTCTTCTTAATCTCTTGATCTAAATCCATGAAATTTGGAGGGTAGGTAGAGGATAGAAAGGGAAACAAAATGTTCTAAAGACACAACTCGAACTAACCTCGTCTGGGGCTTCAAATCTCTTGATCTTTACTACACTGGTGCACTGCTTCCTGTGCCACCTGTAGTGAACCCTCGACTTGCAGATGCCCTAACTCTTCAACAGCTTGGTCTTCTAGCATGAAAATTAGAGGGGAGTTAGTTAAAACTAAAGAGAACATAAAGTTCTAAAGATCCAACCTGAAATAATGTCTCCTTACCATCGAACAATGTGAGCCAAACTAAAGGTTCATACAGGTCAAACCTGAACTCTATTTATAGGGTTCACCTAGGGTTTAGGAGATTAGATCCAACTTAGAGTCCTAAATTGGGTTACGGTTGATCCCTAGAGAGTTCTAGAGACTCTTCCATGCCATGTAGTTTTGATCCAAGGTGATAAATTTATTATTAATAATAGTATATTTATAAAAAAAACTGTTAATTTAAGCAACATGATCCTCCTAAAGCATGGCTTTCTTGCGTAGACAATATTCCTCGTGTAAGCCACCAGGAGTTGTTTTAACATGCTGGGTGTGGGCCTCGCGGAACCCTGAAATGGTTACCCTTTTTTGTTTAACTATGAATCGATTAAGCATATATTTCTGTTGTCTTTTTCCTTCGGTGGACTTTAACCCACGCGTCCACATCAACCCTTTGTCACTTATTATCCGAGAAGACTTTTTTAAAAAATGTTTTTCTCCCGTCATTCTAATTTTAGTATAAGAGAAAAAAAATTCTCAGGGAAAGAAGTGCAGCTACCTTATCCTGCGCCCACGGAAAGATACAAAGCTTGGACCTGCAGTGTGGGAGCATCATGATCGCCGTCCGATCGGGATCGTGCGGTCCGAAATGGACCTCCGTGGTCCCCGCAGACCGGCCGAGATAAGCCTGTCAAAGCGTCGGAGTTTTCTGGTGGACGTGGCAAGCCGAACGTGAGCCACCTCACCCAATCGACGACAGCCTGGCGCACCCTGGTTGTTCGTGGGCGTCCGCGGACACGTTCCGATACGGACATTCTGCACACCGCAACGCAGAGTGATCGACAGGCAGAAGAGAGAAAGGGAGGATACTCTGCGCAGGTGACGTAAAGACAACGCCGTCACAGGTCTACCTTCTGTCAGACTCTCTCATCCGTGCAGGGTCGCCAAAGGAGCGGCGTCGCACGAGTAGGAGGATTCGCGTGTTCTAGAGTCGAGGTGGGGTCTCTAACGGACGCACAGAGGAACGTGCTAACGGACGCCGTTGTCCGTACCCGGGGCAGGGAGGGTGCCTTTAAGTGGGGGGGCTTTGTGCTTCTCTCTCTGTTCCAACCCTCTGTCGTTTATAGTGATCACGCTGCGCAGCGCCTAAAACTGCGAGCTTTTTCTCTGGTTCTCTCCTGGGGGAAGGAGACAGGGGCTCCAGCTTTCCGAGTGAGTGGGCACGAGGAGAAAGGAGGGATCTTTCCTTGTTAGGGGCTGGCCTGGAGGGAGCTGCAGGTACAATTTGATGGCTTTTGCTGTTTGATTTCCTTGCATTTTTGCGCATCTCCTGGTTCGTTGGGGGTTTATTGCCGATGGTTCCGCTTTGGGTTTTGATGTCGTATCTCTTCGTGGGTTTTTTGAGATGTGTTGTTCAGGAATTCTGGACGGGGTGAAACCGTGAAAGGTTTCTCCTGTCTCTCTCTCTCTCTCCCTCCCTCTCTGGGTGTGTGTATAGCTGTCTATGTATCTCTGTATAGCTGTCTGTCTATCTCTGTCTCTACCTCTCTTCACTTCTATGTATAGGGTGGGGGTTGAAAAGTTGGGGGTTTAGGGATTGAAAGCCTCTGTCTCATGAGATTTCTTGTGTTGTAGGGGGTGGGGATTGATGGGAGCTCTCTCGTGTGGAAAGCTGGTAATTTTCTGGAGGTGTTGACTTATTCATCTTGAGTGCTATTCTTCTCGCCGAAACAATACAAACGAAAGAGAAAAATCATCAGTCGAGGGAAGTTGGTTGCTACGAGAACAGGGCATTGGATTTTTTACCCTTTGTTTGCCCTTGCTTTGTTCCCTTTTTTCTGGACTGTTTTCCTGCGGAAGTGTACAGTATGGGTGGAAACGATAGGTGGAAAAGAAGCAGCGGTTCTTTCCGTTTTATTTTTTTTGTTGTTGTGGTAGCACAGATACGTGTATGTTGTTTGTGATTTCTCTGCTCTTAAGGTCTGTTTCTTTCTTTTCTGGTATGGTTGCTGGTTCACTAATTATCAAGAAAGCGAAGCATGAAAACGGCATGGAAGAATTTAAGTCATTGGAGATCAGGTTGGAAATGTTATAATACTCTGTTTTACTTAAGGTGTCTTGAGGTCCCCTTGATGGCTAGGCAGATGTCAACAAGAAAAATCAGAAAACGGAAGGGACCCAATTTTTTGTGATTATCTGAAAAAAAGTGGAGGTGGAGATGACGTGAAAATTTTGTTCTGTTGTCTTCTGTCCAGCATGTGCTCATCTTTAAATGCTGGGCTGATTTCGTGCAAATGATCTGTTTCAACACAAAGGTTTTGGAGCTTCTCCTGGAATGGTACCTTTTCTTCTGCATGATCGTAGGATGATGAACAGCATCTAGGTTCTCGGAGAAGTAATATAAGGATTTATTTCCATTGGAAAAAGCTTTTGGCAGTACTTCACTTTGTGCTTGAAAGGGGAAATAACTTAGCTATTTTGAGCACCAAACTTGTAGATTATCCCCATTGACAGAACTTTTAGTGAGATGCTTCCATATGTTACAATGCTGATCCCTTTAACCCGTCCTTCTGGTAAGGAATTATTAGCATATGCAGAGTGATAGCGAAAGAGATCGTACAAATAAAGTGTAAACAAAAGAGATGGAAGAATATTGTGTAAGATGCAAATATTGAACAACCTAGAAATGGAATAACATCATCAAGAGTAAACACTGCCGGTACCATGTGTTGAAAATCTACAGTCTCTGTTCTTCCATGATCAGATCTCTGCATGATGGACGCTGACATAAAACTAGCAATAAAATAGTAGTAAGTATTATTATCGTATGATGGGTTGGATGGTTGTCTCTGTTATGTGTTTGTGTGCAGAGATATGTTGTTGATGTCATAGAAAATGTCTTGAGCATCCTCATGTTTTCAAGTTGGTTTTAGCTACTCTACATTGCACTGGTGATTATTGCATGTCCTGCACTAGAACTATGCATATGGCTGTATAGTCATAGCTGTGACAGGTATTGCATATCTTGAAGAGAGAGAGGATTTTACAAAGTTTTAGATGATGGATCACTTTTACTTTGAAAACTAGGTAAATATTATGTTATTATGTTACCTTTAGATATTTATGTTATAAAAGGGTTGCATCTATTGTTGGGCTGTAAATTTTGTAATCTGTATTTTTCGGTGCTTGACAAATCAAGATATTTCTATACATTCTGGATAATGTTATGAACTGGAAAACTGAGGATGTCACGTTCCTTTAATTGACTCTGTTCCTTGCTGACAAGAATCAAAATTAAACTGTGGGCTAACAGTTCTATGGTAGGGTTTTAATTGTATGTTCATACATATAAACAGATCAAAAAGGAACTTCATACAAGTGTGTATACAATGTATATGCAATGCATGGAACTGTCAGAATGATTGCTAATGAACACTCTCTTTCTTTAATTCTCTCGTCTCTTCTCTAATGATCTCTCTTTCTCTCCCCCATTGTCATCAGCAAGGAGGGGGTGATCCTAATGGAGGCCGTGGCTAAGGAGGCATATAATTGGAGATGCCAGGGAAGCTGAAAGCTTGAGTGTTAGATACTTGCTGTTATAGTTGAAGTACAGTGGCTGCCAGGGAGTCAACCTTTTGAGTGAGCTGCTCATCTCTTTGTTGAACAAACCGATGTAGAACTTTGATGTTGCCATTTATGTCTTCAAGCCAATTATGTAACATCCCAAAAATATATTCAGTTTGGGCCTTTTACTGTGAGGCTTTTTCTGGCACATAAGAGACAGGGGCTTCTAACGGACACAGGTACCATGCCTCACCTGTGTCTTCTAGATTGGGTGGAAATTGTACTTTGAGTAGTCGTAACATTTCTACTGATTTCATCACCCACCATGTCTAGTTTGTCATACACAACATTCACTCTGTCTTCAATCTAGGTAGAGGCATCAATGAGCTTTGCATATTTGAGAGATAACCCTTGCTGCTCATCATGGATATCATATACGTGTATCAGCATTTCGAATGTCTTTTCCTGTGTTTTTGTATGCACTTCTCTTAGCATTTTCATGACAGAGCCTGCCTTTTCACAAACTTGTAGTAATGAGTTCAAAAAAGTATTCAAGTGTGCATCAGATCTCATTTTGTCTCTTTTGAATTTTTTCCATCGGCTGTTCAAGTTTTGATCAACGTGAGCAAGTCTCACATCAAGTCTCTCGACATTCAGATTCAGCTGCATGATAGAGGAATTTATATTTTCAAACTAAACTATCAAAAACTTTATCAATGTAGGACTTATGTTTATTGTGCCTTCATGTGTAGCAAACCTTGTTCCTATTGAGGTTGAAGCCCTATGTGTGGGCTTTTAGAATTTTATTGGAATGTTTTTACTTTTTGGTGTGGCTTAATTTTTTGCTTTCTGAGAATTCATCAGTGAACAATTTCAGAATCCAGATACTGAGTATTTTCCGTTGTCTTTGTATTGTTTTAGGGAGTGCATGGTTTGGGTGGGCGAATGGGAACGAGAATGGTTGACCCTCATCCACTGGTCTTTGATCATGCAGCTCAGTTCTTCACTGTAAGTGACCCTCAATTTCGGATGTTGGTGGATAAATGGATCGATGGCGGCCTAGTTCGGGAATGGGTGGGTCTAGTCGGTAATCTTGAAGTTAGTGGAGATTTTATTGCTCTCCCTTCTTCTCTCACAAAATACATAGGTGTGAAAGGAATGCGGCCCCTTGCAGATTCAATTTTATCTAAGGTATTTATACTACATAATACATTCTACTTGTTGGTTTCATAAGCATCAACCACAACTGTTTTACGTACATTTTTAGACTTGCAGTTCTACTGACCTTCTATTTCCAACTTATGTCAAAAGACAAGGACCTTCTGCAAGCACTTTGAACTGGCTCTCTAGAGGGTCTCAAAGAATCTAATAGTTATCAATCCTTAATACACAGTGGATCAGTTTCAGCTATCCTATCATGTTTTGACATCACATCACAGGCTTCTTGCTAGTGATCTTTGTTTGTAGAATGCTAATAAATCTTGATGTTACATGTCATCCTTATTGGTCTTGGATGTCGATTTCATGTTAGCCTAATCTTGTCTGCTGAACCAATTATGGATCGCTAGGACTCTAGATCTTGATTTTGCACTTTCATCAAAAGTGTTGCATTGATTCTATTAGGCGCCAGTCATCATCCGTGTTTCTTCCTGCAAGCAACAAAATCCTCCCCTTTTGTTATTTTTATTATTTTATTCGCATTTCTTGTTACATCTTTTTCTCTCACCTCAACTTGGATTTCTATTGGTGTATGAGATGTTGACATATTATAGAATCCATCCTCCTTCCGTGGTCTTGTACCCATTTTAGTTTACTACACTTATGTATGAACATGTAGACTCTAGACTGTATAATTTTTGAATTAAATGATTGTTAAATGATATAACTATTTCTTTCCTACAATTAATCATGTTAATTATTGTTGGGTTGCAATGGTTTAGATTCTTATACACTACCACTCCATTCCTTTAACCCTTCCGAGCCCCAGCTCGTGGGTGGTGGGCCAGGATCTAAAGAAATATCGAGACCTTTCTCGGTGTTCGGATCTTGGGTCGTTACATATGGTCACTTTTTTTCTCTTCCTTGCATTGTGCCTATTTTCATTCACGTCGTGTGTTTCCCCTTTGCCTCTTCGTGGGTCATCTTTGGTGCTTACAGTGCCAGTCAAAGCAATAGTGAGGCCAGTGACCATTACATTGTTAATCAAGAAAACCACCATCAATGCTCTTATTATTCCTCACTCGGTCATAGTTCAAATGGTTGGTCCTAAGAAGAGGTGCACTACAAGCATGGTACTCGCACACACTACTGCCAAAACTTTAATGTTTTCAATGTTCAAGGGTGAGTTAGGGGAACCTTTGATGAAAACTCTTAACACCATGATTGTTTCATCTCCATCAGGACTTCTACTCAAAGGGCGGGTGGCCCTATTAGCGAGCACACTTAAGCTTCTCATGCCACAGGATGAACCCCCATGGGTTAACATTGCTTACTCATCAATGGACCTTATAAAGAAGCTTGGTTATGTAAAGAATCCCACATCACAAGCACTACAAGAAATGGAGGTCATAGCGACGGAAAAGGCTCCGTCATAATATCAGTATGTATATCCGACGGATATCTATTCGTCAAAAATTTTGATAGAATTTTTGATGGCATTATAGTCTGTCGGAATATCCGTCAGAACTTTCGACCTCATTTTCGACGAATAGATGTCCGTCGAAAAGTTTGGAGAGTAGAATATTATATATGTTTAAGTTTCTGATGGAATTAAATTTGGTCAAAATTTTCGTCTGCTGAATATCGCCAGCAGCAGCGCCGCCCACTTGCTCAAGATTGTTTTGCAATACTGAAACGCTTTTCTTTTCGATAGCATCAGCCAAAGCGCCAGCAATGTTATTTCCCCATTGCTGTTTTTTCTCTGCTTCCGTAGTTCTCATAAATGATCGAGGAGGAATATTGCCTTCTGGATAGCCAAACTCTTGGATAGCTGCGATATATGCCACAGGCGTACCGTCTGCATACTGCGATGTCTCAAAAAAACCGACGCGCACTTCCTTCTGTGCGGCAGCATCAAGAACCTTGATTACTGCTTCCATGTTAGATGTGCGCTTTACTTCCATCGTAACCAGCGACGACCGGGAAAGATGCCGCCAACAGAGCGGAAGGCCGAACGTTCTGGCAATCCGCCAACATACATAGCGCCACCAAAGCAAGCCTTAGTAAGCGCAATGAACTGCTGGCCGAATGGAGATTGATTCAACCAATGCGACCAACCATCTGTAGAGCTAGGGGCCTGAAAACTGACAGACACCGATCCAATTGTTGCAGATGCTAATGCGCCCGGGCCAACCGTGCCGCCGCTCATACCTTCACGCAGAAACAACATGTGTGCAACTAGCAGCATCCATCCTTGTTCGCCACAGTTGCACGCATGAATCCCAATGTAGCAAAGAGCCTGTTCCGCAATGGCATTCACCACATCGTTAGGCACTTCATCAAACTGCGGATAAAGCAGCCTGAATGTCGCTAATGGGAAGTTCTCCATTTAGTCATCCTTGGACGGGCGACCACGCTTCTTTTCTTCTGCTGGCGCTGGCATACCTTCAGCAGCCAACGATTCTTTGGTGTCAGGCTTCGATTTATCCTTCTCGTTCATCGCGCCTGCTACTTCTTCAGCGTCATGCTTTTTGGTGTCGGCAGTGATGTAGCCGTTTTCTTCGTGCAGACGGAAAACGTGATTATTTTTCAGTGCTGCGTATTGCTCGTCCGTGACATCAGTAACGAGGCCGCGTGCGGTGCGCTGAGGCAGCGGAGGTAGAGTGCCTTCGTGATGAGTCAGTAGAGATAGAGCACTTTTGAGCTGAGGCAGAGCACTTACACGAGGAGTTAGAACAGGCCCAACGACAGGCTAGAGAGCTGAGAGGCGAGTTGGAGAAGTCCCGATTGCAGGTTACATAGCTGAACAGTGCATTGGGAGCATTTCAACAGTCTCTCTAGGTGATAAGCAGGAGATCGGGGTGGAGTCGGACAGTGAGTGGGGCACAGAGTAGCACATACCGAGAGTATTTGACTGGCTCCTCCGGCCACCGGAGGAATGAGGAGGAGGAGAGACGGCGATGCCACCGCGAGGAGAGGAGCACAATGATGGGCTTGCCACAGAAGAGACATGAGGGTACAGGCGATAGTGGGAGCCCTGGAGAGGGACCGGCTTGACGTGTGTTGGCATTTTTATGTTCCCCTTTCTATATTCATTTTGAAACACTCATGTACATGATGTTACCTTAAACAAAAATGGTATGAGATTTTGACCTATTGAATACGATGACTTGACACCAATGGACTGACTCGTGCACAACTAACCTACTGACAGAGATAGAGGAGAGAGATAGGAAAATGCGAGCTAGAGAGGAAAAATAGGGCAAGACAAGAGAGAAAAGGGTGACAAACGCAGAGTAGGCGAACAGAGACGGCCCAAGACCCGGCTGTTACCAATAGAGGCGATCTGGCGATAGACTGCCACCATGAATGGTGGCGCGAGCATATGAGAAGGAAGAAACGATCGTACAGAAGATCGCTAATATGGAAAGGTAGTCCCCATTGAGACTGTCTCTTGAGGTGGTGTGCAGAAACAACGAAAATGGCCCACTGGTGACCGCTAACAAGAGTGGCAGGCAGCTGATAGATAGCCTTCTTAGGGAACCTCCCAAACCTGAATAGGACTCTTCCTAAAAGTCCTAATCCACGGGAGAAACAACCCAAAATACCCCAAGACTTATCCTAACCCTAAATCCGACCCCCTTGATCCTCTAGGGATTGTTGGCTAGGAATAGCGGTCCTGACACCCTCAGTCCTTGGCGACCCCAACAAGAGGGGAACTTGTAGTCTTGATCCCCCGCTAAGGATGACCAAGGCGGGACATTCAACACCCGCTAAGAGGAGCTGGCCGTCAGTAGCAGACGGAGGGTCTAGGCGAGGCAGCTTAGTCCCCGCCACCTATTGGCCGACCAGGGAACTTTCCACCACTAACACTTCGCTTCTCGCCGTAGGGAATAGAGGATGAGGATGTCTGATGAGGGACATGGCTGTGCGCAGGTTGGATGGGGTAACTGATGGCTAGTGTTTGAGATGGAAGGGGAAGAAGGATAGGAGGTGGGGTGTAGGCTTTGCGTCCTCTCTCTTGTAGGAACCTCTTAGGTTTGCCTCCTCTCAAGGTTTGCTCCTCTCCATCCTAGAGAAGGGGAAAAAATTATGTAAAACCACAACTCAATATTCTTCATTAATTGGAAAAAAGACTTTACAAGACTATTTATAGGAGTTAAGTTAACCTTAACCCTAATTTAATATTCTTACACCAAAATACCCATGACTCAAGAAAATAGTGTAAAAATCACACCAAAAATTATAAAAAAATAAAAAAAACACGATATTAGCTCCAAATGAGCTCAATAAACTATAAAAAATTAGAAACTTAATCCTACCCATTTATGACTACTAGATTAGATTCAAATAAAATAAAAATACATAATAAAAACAAAAATGACGCTAATAAGACTCTGATCATCGTCCGTTTAAATAGTGCCATCGTGCGAAACGCCAATCGAGTCTATCGTCTGATGTCACGAGTCTCGCTCTACGTCCGTCACGACGTCAATACACTCATAGCATCACATGCTTGACCACATGACCATTTGGGAGCCCCTAGATGGGGGTGGGAGGTTGACCTTTATAGGTTTCTTCCTCCCCTCCATATCCTAATTTTCTGGTATGTGACTATGTGAGAGTGAGAAAACCCTAGGTACCCTTGGTGCTCATAGGTGATATTGTCAAAAGGTTTGACAAGGAATGATATCCAGATAAGTCTCATATTGATGAGACATGGAATTTACCTCTCCAAAAGATGTTTTCTAACTCTTCTGTGTAGAGGTAACACATGAATAATATTCATTATGCATTAGGCACAAAGGTTTATCATGTGTAGTATACTATGTACGAGATCTGATATATTGAATGCTCTAAGTGTTACAAGCATATATCAGATTGATCCAGGTGAGCAGCATTGGAGTGCTATGAAGTGTATTCTTACATTCTTGAGAAGAATTAAGGATATATTCCTGGTGAGTGAAGAAGGTGATTCGATGGTTAGTTGGAAGAATTCTAAATTGACAACAAATAACGATTCGACATTATGCAGATGAAATAGTTCATAATCATATAGGGAGTTATCCCTAGTGTCACTGATGAGGTACCCTTGTTATCTGATAACGAGAGGGTTATAGCTCTTGCTTTGGAACCATGGTCTCATCAGAAGTCATTGTACTTTCTGAAAAGGTTCCACCTGATTAGAGATATTATAAATAAAAGGGAGATATCACCTAGAAAGAGTTTCTTCCGCCAATAGCATTACAGATCCACTAACCAAGTCGTTGACTCAAAGTGCAGTTGAGTATCACCTAAGGTTGATGGAGATCAAGCGGGAGGTGATTGGCTTTAGTGCAAGTGGAAGAATGAAAGAAGTGTATGCCCTGTAAGCCAATCACTTATGAAGTGATAGCACCATTTCTTATATATTCTCATTCGTATTTATGACAATTTCTTCATTATGTCTTATTTATTTATACGTATTACCGCTTGATGTAATGAAGTCCTTGAACGTAGGCTATGAAGGTTGAATCATAATGACATTATGATAGTGAGATCAACATTCTAGATGCATGTGTTCTAAATGTTCCTAGTCGTAAGATCTTTGAGATAGGACATCAAAGAATCTGGATAGACCAGTGCACATGATATCCTCTCATATGATGAGGGTGACTGAGGAACGGTGTTGAATGCAGGGACTGGCGACCACTTACTGTTAGTCTGCTTGATTCTTCCCTAATATGTACTCCGTTAGGATACGGTGACCACAGGGTTAGGGATGGGGATTGGTTCTGAAACCGTCAGTTATGAATCGATGCCAGGGTACTGGTTGTCTTCATGTTGTTAGCCTAAAATGTAAGTCATATTGGGTAGAGAAGCTGGGGCCATGATGGTCGGATGACCCTAGGGGGTATGACGGCCAACGGCTGGGGATTAGTGACTGGGACTGGCTGACTGACCCGTGAAGGGATTGTAGTCAAAAGACCAGAGCTAGACACCGGTACTGGGTCTGGGTGACTGGCTCACGGATGTGCTATGGCTAGACTCCTGGACTGGCAACTGGCACTAGAACTGAGTGGCTGGCCTAGGATGGCATTGTAGCCGTGAGGCTAGAGTGGAAGATCGGTAATGGGACTGAGCGGCTAGCCCACGGGAGCATTGTAGCCACAACGTGGGAACTGGTAACTGGTGCTGGAACTGAGCGGCTGGCCTGTAAAGGCGTTGTGGCTGCAATGTTGGGACCGGGACTAGTACTGGGGCTGGGGTGGCTGGCATGTAGAGGCGTTGAAGACACGATGCTAGAACTAGGACTTGGTGGCTGACTTGTAGAGGCGTTGAAGCCATAGTGTTGGGACTGGGACTCGGTGGCTGACCTGTAGAGGCGTTGAAGCCAAGGTGCTAGGACTGGGACTGGTACTGGGACTAGGGTGGCTGGCCTGTAGAGGCGTTGAAGCCACGATGCTGGGACTGGGACTGGGGTGGCTAGCCTGTAAAGGCGTTGAAGCCGCGATGCTGGGACTTGGACTAGGGTGGTTGGCCTGTAGAGGACTAGTACTGGGACTGGAGTGGCTAGCCTATAGAGGCGTTGAAGCCACGATGCTAGGACTGGGACTGGGTGGTTGGCCTGTAGAGGCGTTAAAGCCACGGTGCTAGGACTGGGACTGGGACTAGTACTGGGACTGGGGTGGCTGGCCTGTAGAGGCTTTGAAGCCACGGTGCTGGGACAGGGACTGGTACTGGGACTGGTACTGGGACTGGGGGGCCTGGCTCTCAAGGGTGTAGGGGTCACCATCATTGTGGCGTGATGCCGAGGTCATCGTTGACAGGATGTCACGGTCGACCCTCGTCGATGAGGAGCAGAGAGGGAGAGGATTTTTTTCTCTTTACCAGCTCTGTCGCCCTTGAAGGTTTTCTTCAGAGCTGGCCCCCTTTAGCTTTTTTTGGTATGTCCTTGCGAGTTTTCATACCGAGGGGTGACCCGATTTTACCTGAGGGGCCCTTTCGGGTTTTCACCTCAGCTGGGTTGATGGTAATTTTTGTCCCCAGTCACCTCCTCGTGGAGGAGGGAAACGACTGGGTCCGTCGGGGTATCTCTATTTTTAACCACATTTTAATTTTTTTTTTTTGGATCGTTGTCCGTAGCATGGTGCTGTTAAGGGACGTATCTAAGAACTAGGAAAGGTGAGCGACGAGGCATGAGTTTTGCCCCAATCCGGGGTTTCTGCGGGTTGTGGGACTATGAGACCTAGGGGTATATCGCCATGGCCAAGTGTGGCTGGGGGTACTGGACTATGGAATACGGGACTGTGTAGAGGGCGGAGGTCTGAGGTGAGCTGGGACTGGGTTCTACTAGACTAGCGACTGGAATGTCGTGTGGAGACTGGAATCGGCTGGAAACTGGTGAAGGTAATATGAGGGATGACTGGGAAGTGTTGGGTTTCTAGTTTGGAGATGTGGATTGCTCGGTGATCGACGCGAGAATGTCCCGCAGCCTATTGGAAGGTAGGTAAAGACCACCCTGGCTGGTGGGGGAAGAGAAGTGTTCCCGTTATCGGCTCCAGCACCCTTTCGGGTTTTCACCGGAGGCGACCCCCTTTAGCTTTTTTCGACACGCCCTTGCAGGTTTTCACATCGAGGGGTTTCCCAATTTTATTTGAGGTGCCCTTTCGGGGTTTCACCTCAGTCGGGTTGTTAGCCTTTTTGTCCCCAGCCACCTCCTCACGGTTGGGGATGACAGGGTCTGCCGAGGCATCTCCATTTTTAACCCCATTTTATTATTATATTTTTTACGTACCTGGGAGTCCGACAGTTGGGCTGTGGTCGGTGCAGTGGTGCCCCATGCTCTTGTCGTTACAAGGATAAAGGCAGGAGACTGGCTTCTGAGAACGTCTGACGATGACTCTAGGAGGAGCTTAGCTAGCCCCAGGGCTTGACTGGAGAGAATGACCAGAAGGGGTGACTGGGTCAGTCTTATGGGAGAGAAGATCAGTTTCGGTGGTTGGGATTGAGAGCCTACGCCTTAGTCGGTATGGCGTGTGAACTCGTGTTCCGCCACATGGTACAGCTTTATGTGTTTGCCATTGAGAGGCGGGAAAGGTTTATGGCCCTTATGGTCCATGACTGTGTAGGCCCCACCCTCATAGGCATCGCAAATGATGTACGGGCCTTGCCAATTTGGCTAAAGCTTGCCACTAGAGTGCCCCGCCATGACTTCTCTTTCCTTGATCATGACAAGGTCGCCTTGCTTGAAGGCTCGTTGCTTGACGAGCTTGTCATAGGCTTGCACCATGCGGGCCTGGTACATCTACAGGTGCTGGTAGGCTTTGAGCCATTTGCCTTTTAAATCAGTAAGCTCTTCCAGCCTTCTTTGGTATTCATTTTCATCAGGGCTGGCCAAGCCGGTGTGTACCGCTACGTGGTAGGATGCTAACTAGATTTCGACAGGGATGACGGCTTCCGCTCCGTAGGAGAGAGAGAATGGCGAGCATCCTGTGGGAGATTTGTAGACTGTCCGGTAGGCCTATAACGCCTCGGAGACCTTTTCACCCCAGTCATATTTTCGGTGGCTAACATTTTTTGCCAAGAGCTTGCAGAGAGTCTTGTTGAAGGCCTCGGTCAAACCGTTGGCTTGTGGGTTGTAGACCGAGGAAGTCCTCCAGTCGATATGGAACTTGGCTGCCAATTGGTATACAACCTTGTTCTTGAATGGTGTCCCGTTGTCGGAGACTATGCGACGGGGAGTGCCGAATCGGTAGATGATGTTTTATCGGATGAACCTGACAACCACCTCACCGGTGACTTCTCGTAGAGGAAGGGCCTCCGCCTAGAGAGAAAATAGTCGGTGGTAGCTAGGATGTACTTGTGGCCTTTGGAGGATGGTAGGAAAAGTCCCGCGATGTCCATACCCCATTCAGTGAATGGCCAGGTAGGGGCCGTGGGACGCAGTAGGTTAGGAGGCCTCCTGGGTACTGGGCCAAAGTCTTGGCATTGATGGCATGTACGAGTATACTGGGTACAGTCCGCATACATGGTAGGCCAATAGAAGCCTTTCAGCTTGATGTTGTGCTTCATTCTGTCTCCGGCTTGATGTGCGTCGCACAGTCCAGAATGAACTTCACACATAATAGCTCGAGTCTCGGCTAGGGAGGCACATCTCAAGAGGACAGACTTGTCTTTTTCGTGGACAAGTCGACACAAAAAGTCGCCAATTAACTCATATGATGTTGCCTGGCGGAGTAGTCGGACTCTTCGAGCCCGGTCAGGGGGGAGCAATCCCCTCTTGAATTTGATGATAGGCTCACGCCAATCTTCTTCTTCTGGGGGAGTGTCCTGGTCAAAGCCTTAGACCTCATAAATTATGAGATCGGAGTTTTCTTCGAGTGAGCTAGGCATCAGCCTTCTGTGTTTGACTGTGAGCTAGGATGCCGAACCGGCACCGGCGCCTCTGGGTCGTTACCGAAGCGTTGACCCTTTTGAGTTCCGCCTTGTCTTCCCACGTTCGACACAAGAGGTTAAAGCGGTTGGTAGTCGGGACCGTTGAGACAATCCATTCTGGAAGTATAATGGGTTCGCCCCCATCCAGGCGAATCCGTAAGTCTCCGACAAGATTGATCTTGCCGGAGTTGCTGGTGGCAGCAGCGGGTCGCTTGCCCTTACGGCTGCGACACTGCTTCTTCTAGGGAGCCGTAGATGATTCCGCTCCAAGTTGGTAGACCGAGAAAACCCGGTCCGTGAATGCTGGTGGCGCGAGGCCGCTGACCGGGAATATCAGAATGGACCCCCAAGACACATAGTCTGTAGTAGAGGCCGAGCAGCTACCGTGGAGGCGTTAGCACCATTTTGCCCACCTGGAAGAATCGGCGCCTCCGTCGAAGGCCCAGTGGGCACCTGAGGGTGGAGGTCACGTTCCTGAAGCAAGTCTTGCAGGAGGGCCTTCAAGTGCTAGTTCTCCTTCATGAGAGTCTCAAGAGTTACCTCTTGGACTTCACCGGTGGGAGGGTCATTGCCGACCGGCTCCGCATTGACGGGGGCAGCACGCTCCTCAGCGGGAACTTCCTCCACTCGTATTGATGTCTGAGGCCTGGCAGAAGTACCGACATGGCTGACCGAAGCTGATGGCTGAGTCGGGTAGCGTGGTCTCCTGAGTTGTGCTATGGGCTAGTTTAGATCATCAGTCTGAACCTTAGGCTGGTGCCCGACAGTGTAACACGCGAACACTCTAACCGCGTCGTTGAGAAGCCAGACCGCCTGCCTCTCCTGAGAATGCTTCTTGTGACGGATGGGTTTCCCCAGCCTGTTAAAGACCGAGGTACGTCACAGATAAGCCTCCATCACGGCATCTGCCTGAGGAGAACTTAGGACCGGATATTGGTGGGGCCCAGAACGAGCCTGTCTCCATCTCTGCCTATCTATGCGAGAGGCGATAAGGGGTTGGGCGCTGCTAGATGACGTGGCTGTGGGGTTAGTCGCACCTTGCTTGGCGCGACGCCTTAATGCCCAAAAGGGGTTGCTAAGACGTGCCTCCCGGATAGCTTGAGCTTCCTCCGGGGTGACCCAGATCCTTCTCAAGTCGGATTGCTGGTTTCCCTCGTCTTTATTCCTCCGACGGGACTTGGGAGCCTAGATGACGAACCGGCGCTGGTGCTTTTGGGCCATTGTCGAAGCGTTCACCCTTTTGAGTTCCACCTTGTCTACCCGTGTTCGATGCAAGAGACTAAAGCGGCTGGTAGTAGGGACCGTAGAGATGATCCGTTCTGGAGGTATGATGCGTTCGCCCCCGTCTAGGCAAATCCGTAACTCCCCGACAAGAATGGTCTTGCCAGACTTATTGGTGGCAGTAGCGGGTCGCTTGCCCTTACGGCTACAGCACTGCTCCTTCTGGGGAGCCAAAGATGATTCCGCTCTGAGGTGGTAGACCGAGAAAACCCTGCCTACGGGTGCTGGTGGCATGGGGCCATTCATCAGGAATGTCGGAACGGGCCCCCAAGATGCAAGGTTAGTAGTGAAGGCCGACGGCTGCGTGGCTCAAGTGTAGGCCTTTGCCCGAGCCGACAGTAGTATTGCGGATGCTCACAGTGACGTGCTTGCACCCAGAGTTGTCACTGCAGGGGGTACCGGGGTGCCAGTGACCCGAGGCCTTGAGCCTGACCTGGGAGCTAGTAGGACCGGAAGGCGTGACAGAGGGCACTCAGTCCGTACTGCAGTCGTCGCGTCCCATAAAGGCAGACCCATGCTGGGGAATGGCATTGTCAGGTTGCAGGAGGGATGCCCCCTAGGTAGAGTCGAGGGATTTGGGACCTGACATGATCCACTCGTACCAGATGCCGTCTGTTGGAAACCCCAGAGTTGTACGTCTGGTCTAGATGCTAGGAGGCCTCGTACGAGGGGTTGGGGACCCGGGTGAGGTAGTCGCTCTTCTGAGGTTCAGGTCGGGAAGCCCGAAAGGAGTGCTGGGGAGCCCTGCCCCCGGGCTAGGAGGCCCGTGTGGGGAGCTGGCTCAGTGGGAGCTCAGGGTTAACGGCCCGAGCAGAGTGCTGAGGAGCCAGACACCCTGGGGTGGAGGCCCACACCGGATGTCGGCTTGGCCGGGGCTCAGGGCTGGGGGCCTGAGTGAATTGCAGGACTTGGGATTAGAAACCGGGACACGAGGTTTGCATCGGGAGCTGGTTGAGACTGGGCCCGGGGACTGATGTTTGCCCAGGCTGGGACTAGTCAGGGACCCCTACGGGCACTAGTGCAGGAGAGCCAAGCCTGATGCTCTGCCTGGCAGTCAGGACTGGCGGCTGGTGCGGTGCATTGGTGGCGCCAGGGGAGACAAGAGCTGGGGGTGGCGGTGGAGCCGCCACGCAGACCACACCCAAGAAGTAGGGTGATCCGATGACTGGGGCAAAGCTACTGAAAGCGGTTGGCACTGCCAAGTAGCCCACCCGTTCATGGATGGCGATGACAATAGGACCATCGGTGACGGCCGCCATAGTTGTTGAAGTCCTGGATGAGCAGAGGTGACGGCCGTGGGCGGTCGTCGAACATGATCCAGAAATTGGGAGACGAACTGGAAGCTGCTGGGAAGTGTGAACAAGTGCTTTTCTGCTACCTCTCCTGCAAGGACAGGAAAAGGGCACCCAGACTTCAGGGCTGGCATGGACTTTCGCTTCAGCAAAAAGAAGGAAGGTGGGAGACGTCCCACCGGGCGTGCCATCCTTTTTGTTTCGCCCCAGGTGATGTTGCCGACAGGTCTGGGGCAGTGTATGCGGTGACCGGAGTGAGGGGTAGGGTCCCAGTCTCCCCCCCCCCCCGGCATCACTCGGTGTGTATGTCCAGCACCTCTAGCCCCAGTAAACGTATCCTAGTCGAACATGAGACCATAGCGGCGGAATGCTCCCGACTCCACCCATGGCTTCAAATACTTACAGGTTCCAGGTCAGCATAGAATGAAGGTGTTCAAATTTAATCCGATGTAAAAAAAACACCGACTACTTGTGGTCGATAAGGAAACATGTCTAGCATATGACTCCCCACAATCGCTTGCACACTCGCACCTATGGGACCTCCCTTCTCTCCACGTATCGCCCGTCTCTCGAGCCCACGTGCCACGCCCTGACGGTGCTTCCCAATCAAACCTTGGTCCTATGAGTGATTGTCGAGAAATTGATTGGCACGCCCACACCCCAGCCACGTTTCCCCAAAACTCAGAAACCACCCATGCCACTCGAACTTCCCTAGACTTTCTGTAAAAGGCGAGTGCTTGGTGCCACCTTGAGAAGGATATGGCCATGGGAGGGGACACCTAAGATGCATCAAACTCTGATGCCACCCCTATTGCCTTATCCCGTACCTCAGTCTGATTATCAAACACACCCCTGCGCTCGGGCCCGCCGATCCCGAGGGCATTCCCCCCGAGGGTCCCAAACGCCGCGACCCGACGCACAATAGGTTGTAAGTTCCATGCATTATAATTCATGCATATGGTGCATTTAGATCATTCAAATGAAAAATTGAACTCTTGCATTTTGCACCCATGATAAATTCTGCAATACATTTAGAACATTCAAGTGAAATCTGAAATCTTGCATCTATATTTTGCATCTATATTGCATTCTGCATTGTATACTACATGTTTCCATTATGTGCTTGCATGTTAATATATGATATTCAACCCTCATTCTTGAAACATCAATGACCATATACTCCCTTGATAAATAATGTTACATCTGAGTCTCAACTAGTGTGTCTCTTGTCAAACACTCGGGATAAGCATTTCTTGATAAGTGCATTTACACTCGTGCTCTGATCTAAGCTCGAGGAAATGGATCCTACTCTTGTCTTGAGGGAATTATATTTCGGTTTCTTATGCTCAGCGTTTTAAGGACGCCGACTGTCTCATTTGGTCAAGGAGGGAGAGAATAAAGATTATAGCTTTCTTAGAGACCTTCAGGGTGAGGCCTCACTAAAGGCGATGCTACCAATTTTTGTTTTGAATAAAACACGTGTGTATGTGCATGTTGCCTTCCTTTAGTGGGCATAGGCCAACATGGCTGGACAGGAGTCTCCATGGTTCTGGCAGACCAAGACTCGGGACCTACCAAATCTTAATGGGCCCTATTTTACCATGGAGGATGAATGCAGTGATTTGACTCCATGATAATCACCAAGCATTAGCCCCTTTTTACCTAATTTTCCATTATTTTTTTTGCTTCTCTTGTGTGTTTTTTTTGTTATTCCTCTTTTTTATTTTTCTTTTTCTTTTTTTGTTTTGATTCTTTCTCCTTTTTGGGGGGGATGCTTTCTATCTTTTTTGTTGTTTTTTATGCGAAGGACACCTATCATAACAACCGATGTGGTTCTCATATTAAATGGTGAATCCAAGAGCGGAGTGCGAGTGTGGATGCTAGTTAACCTTGAATTAGATTACAAAGACCAAAGACTGAGTTTCCAACTCCGTCGATCCTCGCACCATGCCAGTTGTTACACCTATTCAAGGGTAGTACTTCTTAAGGTAAAGCTCATTCCAAGGGTGGGACAGTTTGGTTCTCTCGGCGTTGACTAGTCTATAGGCATTGCCAAGATGCGCAGCCTGAACCACATACGGTCCTTCCCAATTGGGTTGGAGTTTAGAACGCGGCCCACCAAATTTTACAAAAAAAAAATTTATGACCATCTCATCGACTTTGAATTTTCTTTTAATGATCTTCTTTTGATAAAAGCATCCAAGTCTCTTCTGGTAAACACGTGCATGCTCGGCAGCTGCCAATCGCTTCTCGTCTAAGAGCTCCAATTGGGCAAGGAATGCATTACTTTATCCTTATTGATGTGTAATTATAGAATGAGGATTGGGACATATTCTGACTCCCAATTGTAATACACTGTAGGAAGAGTGAGCCCAGGTATACTGAATCTTTGTGCTTAAATTGAGTCAATATGTGTTAGTACATCATGGAGAATTGATCTTTATTTACATTTTATATTTATTTGTTTATAGTTGTTGGAATAGCTGACTAGTGGATAATGGGAACCGAGATTTGGGCTGTAATGCATTGGGTTTCATTGCAATTAGGTTGTTTAGTCAAACAACATCAGCAAGTCAATGTGAAAGAAATTAGAGTACATTCAATCTTATACACTCAAAGGTTCGCAATTGGCTAAAGGTTGAACGGTAAGAAAAATTAGGTTACTGCCACTACAATATGAGACTGAGAATAAAGAACATGAAGTTGAGACAACAATTGCTGGACAAACGTGTTGCAGAGGATACAACTCCAGAAATTGATGTGGATGCATTATTTGATGATGACAATTACTTGTAGTCTTGGGTTGAGGTACGAGAGCAGGTTGATGAGCCCCTTTTTGATTGTTGATGATAGAACATGGGTAGGGGGCATATTAGATGAAGATAAGCCAAGGGATTCGGAATTCAGAAGGCCAACAAAGAGGGCCAGAGAGACTCATGTGCACCAGGGAGAGGACCCAGTTTTATTTGTTCACGACACTGAGCAGTAGCTTGAGTTTAAGCCAACTAGACACTCAGAATCAGATAGCAGGCTAGTCACTCCTAAACTGGTCAAGTCACCTCCATCCTTAAGAAGTACATCAGTGCATAAGATAACTGAGATGATTAGTGTTGCTACTCGAGAGGACCTGACAATTGAGCAATTGAAGTAAATTTATGTGAGGTACACGCCAAGGGGAAAAGGACTCCTCTCAAAGATGAATGAAATTATCACACCGAGAGAAAAAAATAGAGTCAAAGGTTAGAAGCCGATTGGTTGATCCCAGTGCAGCTGTAGGTGCTACGATGCTACTGGCATCGCATTGCACTGGGAGTACTTTCTCTATAAATAAGTGAAAATCCACGGTATACATTTGGAATCCATGGGTACCCCTTCCTACTCTATTCCTATGGAACCTCCAGATTTCTTATCTTATTCTTCATTCTCCCTAGGGCATCGTGCCCCCTTTTATTCTTTTCCTCCAGATTCTTCTTCTCCTTATAATTCTCCTTCTTTACCTTCGGACCTTTATTTCTTCCCAAGGCATCGCATCCCTTCCCATTCTATTCCTCTAGAGCCTCCGGACCTCATCTCTTTCTTTCGATTTATCTTCCTACTCCTCTAGGACATCGCATCCTCTGTTCTTTTCTTCCTTTTAAATCATCTTTTCCCATGACTTTTCCCAGGGCACCGCGTCCCTCGATATTTTCTTCCCCCAAAACCTCTGAATTCTTCTTCTACTCACGATTCTCCTTCTTTACCTCCGGACCCTCCGAATCCTCCACCTCTTTCTATCTATCAATTCCTTCTTCTGATTCCTCCCGATTCTGGGTCTGACTCGACTTCTTCCACATCAACTGCTTTGGACATTTATCTATTCTCTCACTACTTTCGGGACTTTAGTCCTTACTCTCTCTTTTGATTTTCTTCTCCTTCTGTAGACCTTCTATGTGATCATAGTCTCTGCACCTTAGTGAGAGAGTTTTAGCCCTCACCTCTTTTCCTTTACTCCTTATTCGTCTGAGTCCTATCTACACACCACTCCTTGTTAAGCCACTTCAAACCTTTGGCTCCTTATTTTTTCATCTGTCAAATGAGGACAACACATCCCATATTGATCAAGATCACCTCCGGTACCTGCTTCAAAGGTCGCAAGGTAATGTATGTGCGTAAGCATGTATTTTTATTAATTCATTTATCTACGCAAGGTTCCTAAAATGGAGCGCTTCTTAACTTGATTAAGAGTGGTAGTCTAGCCCTTTATTCTAGATCTTGATTTTTGTTAAAAAAATAAAAAAAATAAAAAAAATGGCTGTTTCATGTACCCTCTATCTTGTTGAGTAAAGCTTAGTCACCGTGACCTCCCTCTCGGTGACATGGAATCTCTCTCTAAATTTCTTCTACATATCTGGCCAGTCGCTAATCGACTCAGTCGGAAGGCTGGACTACTATTCAAAAGTGAGTCCCGTCAACGAGGACCCGAAAAACTTCAACAAGTATGACTCGTCTGCGGCTAGATCACCCATGACGGTCATATAGTATGCAACATGTTCCTTCGGGGATCCCATCCCGTTGAACTTGTCAAACTTGGGCGGCTTGCTGATCCCTGGAGGGAGTCGCTTGGCTGCTTGGTAAGGCAGGTATGGCACCCAGTAGGCATCAAATGCGACATAGTCACCCTCACTGTGCTTAGCAAGCTTCAGCTTGATCATCCTTTCTACCATCATCTTATTGACAGCAGTCGGATCGGCCGACTCTGGGTAGAAGTGCGTCAGCTACAGGTAATGAGTGACCAAAGTGGTCGCCTGTGGAGGAGGCCGCACCAATGGAGGTGGCTGGTGCACTTGTGGCAAAATTGGTGGCATCAACGGCTGAGGTAGAGGCTATTGGGTGGTTGCCATGCTGGGCTCTATCGGCTGGGGCAAGGTATACAGCGGTGGGAAGGCGCCTGGGTTGGTGCCTCCCCGCGATGACTCAGCTTGCATCTCGGGCTGTTTCGAGGCAGAAGCTTGCTCTGTCCTCTCCATCAGTTGCTGCTTCAGGAGTTCTATCTCCTACTGGTACTTTTGGAGCAGCATCAGCACTGACAGATCTACTGTCACTATACTGGGGATGGCTTCTATCATCTCCCCTGAAGCTCCTTCAGACGAGATGTTTAGCAACACCCCCTCCTCTTCAGCTGTCACCATGTTTGTAGTGAGGGTGGTGACTTCTTCAGGCAATATCTATAATGCCCGTGTTTTAGTGGATCCTTAGTGGTCCGGGTCTAAAATTTATCCCGTGATTTTAGGTGATTTTTATAGATTTTTAGGCTATTTGTTAGTGAAGGCAGACTATATTTTCTTATGACATTGCAGAATCCCATGTCTATAATGTGTTGTGGGCGAGCCAGAGAGGCTTCCCACATGTAGTCCCAAAAGGACTGACAAATCAAGAGGGGGGATGAATTAATTTCCCCAAATTTTCTGATGCAGCACACAAATATCAACAAGGCAGATTGAACTACACTCAAGCACAAATTATCGTGAAAATGATCAACAGTTAAGCACACACAGTGAGAATGGGGGTAGAAGATAAGCAATAAACCTTGAAGGGAACGGAGATTTTTTAGGTGGTTGAGCTACACCCAAGTGCAAGCTACGTGCACCCCTCACGGTGTGTGAGGATTAGCCACAATATCTAAAAAAAATCACATACACATGGAGACTCTATCTCCAACACGATGCCCCTACATCAACATACACACATAGATAGAGATGTAACCTCTCCACACACTTGTCTGCACATTGTTTAAAGAATTACAAATCAATACACAGGAAGTAACTAAATGCTAGGTGAACAAGGAAAATAGTTTAGGCTCCCCCTTTCTTGATTTGTTTGTCCTCTGATCCTCATGTTCTTCTTCTGTTCTCTGCTAACCCTCTGCTACACACTTTAGTTCTAGTTGATCTTCTCATTCTGCTTCTACTTCTTCTTTTCTCTACAACTCTACCTTCTACATCTTACGGCTTTGTTCTTTTAGCTCTTTTGATAGACACTCTCTTCCTTCCGCGACACACTCTTTTTCACTGGCTCCGCTGTCACGTCCCGAAATATACAGCGGAAACAATTGGGAACGTGAACAGCTGACATGGTAAGTCTCTTGTAATAAAGAATAATCATAGCACAATAACAATCACATCAAAGTAATTTACATAATAATATAATCAACCTTTACTTTCATTATTAACCAAAAATCTAAGTATATAAGACATTGACTCTCTTTAATTCACTAGACTTAAGAGAAGAAAATTACATAGACTCAATCTAGACATTGTTGACTAGGAAGAAGCTGTTTTGACTACCGTATGGGTCTCTAGTAACTCACATTTTGAAGCATTTCAACGCTAATATTCGCAATGATAAAGCTAGGCTCTATACACTTATCACTACAAATATTTTGAGAAGAAGCGGCTTTGAACTAAAAGGAAACCAATGGGTAAGATGTATATCATGAAGTTAAATCATCACGGAGCCACCCTAGGAAGCAAAAGAAGCAGGACAACCCCTACAACTTGCTGAACGAATTAGGCAGCATGAAGAGCTTGCTCCCACTCAAGAAGAAATTGTGGCAACTAATAGACAAATCGAAACAACTATCCAACAACTGACTGCAGAAGTAAGGCCCATAAAATTGCAAATTTAAGGGCAATCTCTCATAGAAGAAAGAGCACAACTTGAGGGGGAGCCCCAAGCAGAGGCTACGCACATTTAGGGGGAGCCTCAAGGTGAAAAAGAAGTATGCTCTGAGGGGGAGCTTTAGTCAGGAAGATCTCCAATCATTAAGGCAAAACACAAATTTGAAATCCCTACACAATCAAAGGAATTCACAGACACTTGAATTGAAATTGAGCGTCAAACGTAGAAGAGACATCATAAAGAAGCAGTAAGAAAAACATACGAAGAAATGCATAGTGGAACTGCCTCATCTTCCACCATGGCTGACATGTTGCATAATAATCAAAGGCTTCATGAGGAAATTGCTGACATGAAAATGAATATTCAACACTTTTATGAGTTTATGCAAGATGAAGTTGAAAATGTTGAGAAGAAAATGATTGACTCATATGAGAAATATGATCAGAAACTGATAGAGATACAACATGAACTCACCTTTAGGTACCTCGATACTCATTAGCATAGTATACAAATTGAGGACAGAATGGCCTTGAGAGGCCTCCCAAGAGCTGTAATATGACGACCCGGATCCTGGATACCAGATATACCCGATAGGACTATCGAATACACCTAATACTGCTTGGATCCCGCGAGGCCTCCCAAGAGCGAGAAGGTTGGTCACACTAATCATGAGACTTGATAATTTTCCTATTGACTTCCTGTTGAGTGCATCTGCTACAACATTAGCTATGTCAGGATGATATTGATTAGTAAAATTGAAGTCCTTAAGATATTCCAACCATCTCCTCTGTCTCATATTTAACTCTTTTTGAGAGAAAAAATATTGCAAGCTTTTACGGTCTGAGTAGGTCATGAATTTCTCTCCATAAAGGTAGTGGTGCCAAATCTTCAGAGCGAAGGTAACATCTGTTAACTCTAAATCATGCACAAGACAGTTCTCCTCATGACGCTTCAATTGTTTGGAAGAATAGTAGATTACCCTTCCATTTTGCATGAGAATGCACCCAAGGCCAATGCCAGATGCACACGTGTATACTTCGAATCCACCACCTTCAATCAGTAGTGATAAAATTGGAGTTGTAGTGAGGTGGTTTTTAAGGGTTTGAAAACTCTAATCACATTCCTCTGACCAGACAAAAGGATTTTCTTTTCTTATAAGTCTAGTTAAAGGAACAACGATTTTTGAGAAGTCCTTAATGAACCTCCTGTAATAACCAGCCAGACCCAGAAAGCTTCTAACTTCTGATATGGTCATAGGCTGACTTCAATTTTTGACCGCTTCAACCTTAGAAGGATCCACAGCGACACCTTCTTTAGAGATAATATGACCTAGAAATGACACTTCCTTAAGCCAGAAATCGCATTTATTGAGCTTCGCATAGAGTTTATATTCTCTGAGTGTTTGCAAAGCTATCTTCAGGTGTTCTTCGTGTTCCTCTTTTATCTTGGAATATATCAAAATATCATCGATGAAGACGACGATGAACTGGTCCAGATATAGTTGGAAAATACAGTTCATAAGTTGCATAAACGCGGCTAGGGCATTGGTTAACCCGAATGACATTACCATAAATTCATAGTGGCTATAACAACTTCGAGAAGCTGATTTATAAATGTCTTCTTCTTTATTCTTGAGTTGATGATAGCCTGACGTGAAGAGAATCCTCAAGGTCGTGTTAGGAAATAGTTAGCGTTTTCCTCCACACTAATGGCAACATGCGAGGCCACGTTGAAGGAGAAAAACTCCGATGGAAGATGGCCGCACGCCGCCTGTCCCTCCCATTTTCCTCTCTCTCCCTCTCTCTCCCCGGTAGTAATTGAAAGTAAAATTATGAACTATTCTTAACTTTTTAGTTGAGAACTTATGAGAAAAAGTGATTATATTCTTAAAATGTCTATTTGAGACATATTTATATATTATACATTTAATATGAGTAACTCTTCACAATTAATTATTTGACAAGGACAACGATTTATGTTTGAATGTGAGTCTATGAGTTGCACCAGTCTTAACGTCTCACCTCTCTGTCCAAATTATGAAAGTGTAATTAGTTCATTGTTTGTAAGCATGCCTCTTTTATTTTTGAAGAAGGAGGAATTAATTTCATTCAACCTATAGATAATTACAAACGCGTAGAGAAACCACAAATTGAGTAAAAAGACCAATCCACACCGAAAGGTAAATTTCAACCGAGAGCGCCCAACTGCATTGGATCATATGGCAACGATAAAAGAGGGGATGACACCTCGGATGTCGTGCCGTCACTTGAAGACATATATTAATTGTTGCGTCATGAGATAACCCTGAACCCACGGTCGACCCCATCAACAAACAAAGCACACCCATCTCCGTGAATCTCTAGGTACGACGTGGGATAGGCAACCGGCCAGACTCGACAGTGAGCAGAGTAGATAGGGCCAGGGGGAGCAAGTCCGGATGGAGGTTAAGGCAATCGGTGAGTAAGGTGCCACTCGCGAGATTTGAGATGATTTGCTTGCTGGGATGTCTACGTGACAAAACAGGGGAACAAAAGATTCGGGGGAGGGGAGGAAGGGAAACTTGAGTTGAGGGAGAACGGGACGCACCTAAGAGGGAATGGCATCAAGATGTGGGGTAGAAGAATCCAACAAAACTAGCGGGGGAGGCGGGGAAGAGTGGTGGCTATAATCTACAAATTGACGATAACACTGGGACCACCATTACTTTTCTTTTGATTAATCTCTCCTTTTGGCACCCGCGTGTGCCCTTCCCCTTTTCCACCCACAATGCAACTCCCCTTGTGGTCCATGTAGCACTTTCCTTTTTATTGTTTATGCCACTTGTGCACCGCATGCACTCCCCCCTCCCTAATTGATTCCAACTTATTAGATTTTTAGAAAAAATTATTTTTCTATCTTAAAAAAAGTGGATGCCATGCTTCATGTTTATTGATTGCCATGACTATTGTGAGTCCATGTGAGTGTTCTATCTTAATCTTTTATTGGTTTCTTTGATTGTTCATACATGCATTTTTTATTCATTTTGCATTAGTTCTTGCATGCTTAGGGCATTTGGCTTGGGAGACCTCCTCTCCCCACACTTTCTAGGAGATTTTTCCCTCCCTCTTAGTGAAGGAAGGACCCTCCAATTGAGAACTCCTCTCATTAGATCGGAATCTCCTCCACCACGGCCTCTGTAAGTCCCCGATACCAAAGGATTCTCTCTTTGGTAACCGGGCTGGTTGTACCTTGAAGTTTCTCAGGATTAGTTGGCCCATATGTGGTGAGAGAAACAACCTAGTCAGCACCGAAGTGAAACCATATTGAAACTAGGTTCTTACCTTGAGTGAATTACACCAAACTTTGTTAAAACCATTTATTCATATCAAGGTTTAACTCAAAATCAAGCATCAACATCTCACTTATTTGATATCTTTGCAACTTGCTTTGATTGAATCATTGGTTGATTTGCATGATGTTTCACCTTGATAACAAAATCAACATGCCCAATTATTCATATAACGATGAGGATAACCAACCTAGCACATCCTATGATCTTCAATTTTATAATTCTCACCATAATTTTTCTAATGGACCACGTCCTCATTCTCATGGTCTTACCTGCCCCATGGGCAATTCTCAATTTTATAGTCCCTCGCTTCAATTGCAAGTCAATACTCCCTCGGAACCAGTCATCCATGTGGGGATGCCTTTTGGGCCCCATAAATACATACATGTAATGCATGAGAAAGGAAGATCATCTTAGGCTTGTCTAACCACTCCATGAGCAGAGTGAGCCAAAATCCCACTTCCTTCTCTTTGTGGTTCATGTGAATTTTGTATTTCCAACTTCTCTCCTGTTCCTTAATGGCCCTTATCTGCTGTTGGACGATAGAAGTCTCAAATCAAAGCTCACAAGCCAAGGTGATGCCTTGTTCCCCGTTGAGTAGAGAAACTAGACACAGTGTATAGGATTTCCTGTTTTGTTTGATTGTGTCATCTCCAAGTTATTAATCTGGATTTCCTGGGTTAATAGTTGAGGATTATTGGCATCTTGCAATTAGTTCTTTTTCTGGTTCACTACATTTCCTTTTCCCATGTTTGGAAGGATGTAAGAATGATGTCTGGCCTAGTAAAGGCATCAAGAACCGGCAGGAGCCAACCCCTTCAGGCATCCTACCTTAGAAGGGAAGCCGCACTCGTTTCCCACTCTCGCTTAATCTTCTTGGACATGGCTGGGATGATCTTCCGTTGTTCTGCCACCTTTCCCAGACGCAATCTTCTTACGGAAGGAATGTTCATTACGGAATGGTCTCCTTCAATCAGCACTGAGGCACCTTCACAATGTGGACGACCTAGCATCATCTATCTATGATGTACCACCTTCAGCACGTAGAAAATTAATTCCATCTGCTTGATTTAATTATGCATCCATGCGAAAGCTTTACTTCTCAGGTGATGCTAATTTAATGTGTTCAGTTTAGGCATCCTAGCAGGAGCTTCTTTAACATTCCTTGTCTGCTCTCTTTTTCTGAACTTATTCTTATCTTCTTTTAGTATAATCTTAGTTGTGATGCTTATCCTTCGGAACCCATGAGCAAGAGTTCACCATTCTGCATTCCTCGATTGTAAGCCGGAAGTTTTGTCTCCGGAAGAAAGAATATTCTTTCCAAAGATGCTACTTCGTTGCCAACAAAAAATAAATAAATAATAAAAATATAATAATAAAATGCATAAAAAGGGGGGAATTTATGTAAATAAATGAAAGAAAATTACGAGATCACCCTAAACGCATGAAACAGAAAAGGGAAATAGACAGCAAATAAATATAATCGGGGGGGCTCCACTAATTATAATAATAAAATTCTGCGTTGCAGCCTTATCTCCCCCGTGACTTGGAGTTGAAGGAACAATAACGCCACCCCTGTAAGTCAGGCTTGAGCCTCGGGAATTTCCTCGAGATAGCCATAAATCGGCCTTACCCGGGATTGACATTCTGACTAGACCAGACCCGTTTGCCGAACCGGATTCTTGTCAGATCACTATTAAAATTGTCGTGTACTCGGCAGACATCCGGGTGGATTTATCCTAATTTTCACCGCATTTTTGTAACGGACCCCCGTTTGAATATGAAAGGATCTATGAATGACCAACATGTCCAATTACCCGTGTCTCGGCATAGGCTTTTGTGTGGTTTATTCCTGCCCCCCCTTTTTTTACAGTCAACATTGTTTCTCTTGGCCGCACGGTCCCTAATTTCGGTAATTAATCAAGGGTGTTCCCCCCGTATGGGGGATGTAAATGGCGTCGTGACCTTTATGGCATGATAGGATTTGGTCCCGACTCGAACCACACAATCGCCTGACAAAGTCAGATCGAGCGCACTATGGGTTTTCCTATGAAACCCGAATAAATCGTCACCTCAGTGACTGGCACACCCACGCACTTAATAAACCAATAAATAAAATAAATCCTAGATTTAGTGAAAGGTGTGTCCACAGTCGATGTCACCCTTTTCATAAGCTTATGATAAAGGATGTGTTGTTCTTCTGGGATGATGAATGCCAAGCAGCTTTTGAGAAGTTGAAAGAATATATGAAGACCCCTCTGGTGTTGGGAGTGCCGATTAAAGGAAGACCTCTAATTCTTTATATAGCAGCCACTTATTGTTCCCTCGGGGCAATGCTAGCTCAAGTGAATGAGCGGGAAACTTAAACGGTGAGTCTTTCTCCCCATTTAAATGGTGGGCCTCCCTCCTCTTTTAAACGGTACGCCTTCCTCCTCTTTTAAACGGTACGCCTCCCTCCTCTTTTAACCGGCGGTGAAACGCCCACCGGTTAATGCCTCAAAACCTCCCACTAGTTAATACCTCAAAACCCGCCATCGATTAATGACTCAAAACCTCCCACCGGTTAATACCTCAAAACCCCCCACCGATTAATGCCTCAAAATCTCCCACCGGTTAATACCTCAAAACCTCCTGCCAATTAATACCTCAAAACCCCCCACCGATTATCCATCGTCACATACACACATCTCCCCTTCGCACACACTGCACTATTCTATCCCCCTTTGTCTCTCACCCTCCTCTGTATACACACGCGGCAGGCTAGCATCTCTCCCCCTCCATGCACACGTCTTCCTCTCATCCTCTATCTCACGTCCCTCCCTCTGCCTTCTCTTTTGCACACACACCGGCCTTGCTCCTCACCACCGCACTACCGCGTTCACTTGCCCCCTTCTCTGCCTTTCTGCGTCACCCTCTCTCATCCATCTCTCCACCCCCTCCATCTCTCCCTCTCTCCACTTCTTGCATCCCACCACCCACTCTGCTTCCTCAAGCCCACTGCCACGTCCCAGCAAAACCTGGTCTCCTCCCTCGCCACCCTAGTGAGGCAAAGTGAGGAGGAGGAGGAGGGAGGATGCTGGGATCAGGGACAAACCTGGTGGTGATAGTGATCTGGTTGGGGATGAGCGCCACCTTCATCGTCTTCATCTGCGCCCGCCTCATCTGCGGCCGTGCCCACTCCACTGACTCCCACGCATCCGCTGCCAGCTCCGCTTTGAGCCTAACCAGCCAGAGCACACAATCCATGGCCTAGACCTTATTGTTGTTGCTACAATTTCAACAATATCATATAATTGAGAGGCTTTCAGTTCAAGGAGGGATCCTCAATGTTCAAAATGCTTGGCCGAGTCCCAAGAAACTTTTCCCTTTTTCTTCCCTTTTCCTTTTAATTGAGTCCATTTTTGTAATTCAAGTCAAAAATTATAAGTGGTATTAATAAAATTATATTTTTATCTTCTGGCCCCAATGTGTTGTGCGGTGTTGTTTTATTGTCATTTAAGTTACTCTGATTGTCATGATTATTTCACTGCCACGTTCCAAGCAAGTTTTCGCTGCTATCGATTCGGGGCGTGACATCATAACACAACACCTGTTTAGTGCATCGGTGGCATTCTCTAACCTCTTATTATGTTTTCCCCCACCAGTCTTTTATGTGGGAGTGCCACATGTCCTCATCTTGTTGGGAGTGGTTGCCTCATATTCATATGGTCACTTTATAGGTGGTGAAGAAGTGAATTCCCCCGTGCCACTACATCCTCCCATTGACGATAGAGTATTCCACCTCCCCTGCGTCTCAATCGACGTACGAGCTTGGAAACCGTCGAAACTTGGTATGAAGGGGTTAAACTCAGTCTCTAGGTTCACAGGGGAATCATTAGGTTGAATAACCATGGCACTAAATTGGCGACTGTTTGAATGGTCTGAACCTATATGTTGGCGAGATGACTCTTCATCCCCCCAAGACCTCCTCTATGATAAGTCATTGTCCATTGTGGTTCCAAATCCTAAACATCCCCTAGACATGCTATTACCGCACTGGATGTTCATTTCCGCCTTGAACTCATATGACTTCTCCAAAAGGTTCTTGTATTCACTATTGGCCTATGAAACAAGAAGACAAGCTAAATATCTTGTAGTGGACCTCTAGGAGCAACATGACATTTTATGTGTGTGTTCAAAAAGTGAGGTAAGTACAAACTGCAATGGCCTCCTCCCAAGCACCCTCTTCAGGCAACACGGGAATCTTCGTAATGTCATTCCATCCCCAGCTAGTCCGTGAGATCAATTGTTCGAGTGTATGGTATTATTTTTTAATTTTTTTCACCTATTTTGTAAATTATTTTTTTCTACCTCCTTTTTCGTATCCTGCATTTTATTCTTTCAATAGTTAAATTTCAGTAATTTTCCTCTATTGTTTTCATAGTTTCTAATCGATACTTCTGAATAAATTGTGAACTGATGTTGCATACACATGGTTGAAATTGAAAATCTGCTGCACATGTCTTTAGCACTACTATGTTACACTAAAAATTATTGATCATGTCAATCTGAATTGTATTGATTACTACATTGTCATGCATGCCCTATGGTATATCAAGTGACGATATATGGAAGGTCAGGTTAGGCATGTCTAGAAACTATCCTCATGCATGATGGTGGTCTTCGGATCTATGTTCTCCGCCAAGTACCATGGGTCAAACTTTCATATAGAATAGCTTAGATATTCATGAGCATAGCTTAGTCACACCTTGTATCCGTTTTATGCCATTGTTGGCATCTCTGTGCTGTGAGTGAGGGGGAGAGTCCAATTTACTGCATGAACTACTGAGGAAATCTGTTCCTTGAGTAAGGGGGATCTTGGAATTTGGTCTGAGATGTTGAGAAAACTAATGCTATGCTTGAGGGGGAGTCTAATATGTTAAGGTGTGAGGTCTAGTTCTCTCTGTCCAAGAAAATCAATGGTCTTATGTTGATATTAGTCACTACATCTCTGAACTTAATTGAGTCAGATAGCTTGACTAGTCGATGCACCAGTCTAGTGCCTCAACGTAGCTGTGAAGGCTTGTATAAAACCTATTACTATTTGATCATGTGAGGTCGAGGCATCAACAATGGAGGTCGGAGTAGCACTTCTGTAGGCTGTCTATCTGGTCTGTTGCTATTCCTGTGCCTCGACGCAGTCATCCCTTGCATAGTGTCTGTCATTCCTCTGAACTCTGTTTACATTCTTAAGTTCTCTGTCACTTACTCTTAAAATTGTCCTCTCTTTCACACTCTTGTACATAATATGAAGAAGCCTTCGATTCTTTGAATCTGTCATATTTACTGTCGAAAGGGAAATCACTAAATAGTTCTTCCTTTAAGAGGACCACAGAGAGGGAAAACCCAAAGAATATATCTCCATTCTTCTGAAATCTCAAAAGGAACAAACACAAGTGACTTTGAATTGAATTGAGAAAAATGAAGATGAAAATACAAATGACTACCAAAGAAACTCGAGAAAACAATTCGAGTTGTAGCTTCAAACTGAAGAACTCTCCATCGGAGATTAAATGGCTACACTTAGGGATGCTCTTCTTCTCTTGAGGTGGATCTCTCTCTTTTTCTTCAGGAGGAGCTTTCTCTCCTTGAATTCGCAATTGTAGTAGTAGCCCTCTAGTTTTGATCGGCTGATATAGATAGCAAAGAAATGATACTCTACTAAAAAAGAACTGATCCATAACCGAAATAAATCATTAGTCCAAGTGGCAAGAGGAATATTATGTCAATCTGAATCTTCTAGAACTCAACCACGTTGATTGAAATTTTTATGCTAAGGCTTGAGATTATTCACACGTGATCCACTTATGGTATCATGAGCTCAGATACACTTCAAAGTTTCGGATCCATTTTTCAGCCAAAGCATTATAATTTTCACCATTAATCATCTATTATTTACCCTTAGCCTCTTAAGTCTGTCGCCAGTACTTCTGTGCTGAATGTTGGAAGAAGATGTATCGACGTGCCTCCTTGCTACATCGATGTTGTGTAGCTAAGGAGATCTTAGGCAAATGGCTTCGACTGCATGACATTTGGTGCGTCGATACAGCGCTTTGATGCTTCGACGTTGTTAAGTTCCAATTTCTACTTCCTAGCTGAGTGCATTGATGCACTCCTCCATTGCGTCGGTGCAATGTGAATGTCACCCCCCGAGCACAGAAGATTATCTGGGGGTATCGTGACGAGTTTATATCAATCATGTCAATCAAAGAGTAGTGCATTCGACACAAAGACAGAGCACACAATATAGCAATAAACCTAATCCTTTATTCATTCATAATCATTCTCAATTACATTCTCTAAATAGTTTGACTCAAATAAGAAGAAAATTACAAGAGTAGGCCTCTTGGCCTTGTGGTTGTGCTTGCACTCCTAGGTCCAAGGATCATTTGGTCGGTCCCAACTCACCCCTAGATTATGTCACATCAACCCTATTATCCCTTTCGGTTCGGCAGGAACTTTGGCTACGACCAACAAATTCCACAATCTTCAGCACAGTTTCTACTGGAGAGCTGGTCGAGAGCAGGGTGGGCTACAATTGAAGAAGCCCGCACATGGTGGGACTATTTCCATCGCCGTGAGGCTATTTCTTTCAGGGTGCCAGCTCCCGGGCGGTTCCCTCGTGTAACACTGGAATATATTAAATGGTGGAACGTCCGCACCGCCTTCTACAGGCTTTCCCGAAATGACTGCTGGGATCTTGCAGAGCGTAAATTCTTGAATTCCCAACCTTCTCTGGTATTTGAGATCAATCCTCATCATTTGTAGAGATTGAAATCCTGGAGAGAACCTGAAGTGCAGGCTTACTTAGGTGCATGGAAATCTGTGAAGCAGAAGACATCCAAACCACAGCATGTGCTTCCTGAAATCAAGAAAGATGAGTTCATGGAGACTCTTCGGGGCTTATGCCGGGTTGGAAGTGGCAGTATATCTTTGCAATAATTTCCACTGCCGGTTGAGGAGCCCATCACATCTCCCACTTCGTGGCGTCCGGAGATTGACCGCTTATGTCCTTATAGGACTTTTGTATGGAAGGAGGATCGGCAGCCAACTCTGTATGCTCAGACCTTCTGGCTGTTTGCTTTGTTGCATATTCACGGTCTTTCCATAACTGATAAGGTCGAGGTGATATTGGAAATACCTTTGTTTACCACCTTAAAATATGCCGATGGATGGGGAATAGACCATCTTGGCTTATATTACAGTTTATTAGCTCATGGCCATGAAGATCTGGCACTTCTGGATGAACATTGTGACACTATTGGTGACATCTGCTGGCTGGTTCGGGAGGGTGCGTCCAAGGACAAGGAACCTCCCTTGTACTATTGGTCTCTTTCTTCATTAGGGTTGCTACATTAGAGCACTTACGTAAAGCCCCTTCGTCCACCCATGTCTAAACATGTATAGTGAATGAATGCATTAATAAAATTCCAAATGGCCAACCAATCATCATTAACCACCGGTTTCTTTATTTGGCCATGCACACATCCATGTATATATATATATATATGTACATGTGAATATATGCATGAATACATGCTTATTTTTATGGATCGATTCTGTTGGGCCATTCATGTTCGATTTTGTGGGAGGCGGAGGAGCTACACTAATGGGGTTTTGACCCTACATTTATTTCAATTTGGGTTTCCGATTTCCCTCTATCACCCCGCTGGGCCACGGAGTTCTGCCACTGCATGTTCTCTGCTGATCCCCTTAGGGGAATATTAATGAGGTACCGTGACGGTGGACATTGCCCTGACACATCTTGATCCCTTCGGATCTCGGGTAAGATATGCCTGTATCTTTTGGCTCCCATCTCGGCATTCCGTGGATTGGTGTCCTATGTTTTCCCGGGCATAACCCGAGATAAGGGGAGATGCTACTGAAATGAATTCTGGTTACCGCTCTGTCGCGTATGTTACGTTTCTGTCCCCCCGCTGATCCATGGAGATCTGCCACTGCATGTTCTCCACTGGCTCCCCTAGGGGAATAACAACAAAGTGCCATGTCGGTGAAAATTATTCTGTCACATCTCAATTCCTATGGATCTCGGGCATGGATGTGCTCATGTTTTTCGGCTTTCGTCCCGGCACTCCATGGAAGAATGTCCTATATATCCCCGGGCATAAATCAAAATAGGGGAGATGCTACCGGAATGAACCCTCGCGTATCACTCCTTTGTTTTATGTTTTGTTCTTTTACAACCCCTGCAAGTTTATGGGCATTTGTCTTCTATAATGGCATTACCCTCCAGTAATTTCCTTTGGGGAATATCAAATAAATCGCACAATGAGCATACATGGCCTCGCAGCATCCCCGACCTCCATGGTCTTGGCCCCTCAGGGTGCCGGTGGCCCCTATAGGCTCAAGAGGTGACTCCCGTTATGTAGCACTTTATGCCATTCCGATCTCAAGAGGTGGCTCCCATAATGTAGCACTTTGTCCCGCAAGGCACTTAGCTCCTACACTCCTAAATGACAATTTATGGCTAATGTACAGATCTAGCAAAAATTTTATTTTCAAGGACATGCAGTATGACAAAAAGGGCATGTAGTATGAAGAACAAATGAAGTTTATAAGAGAAGTTCAAAGATGATTTAAGGCATCATGTTTAATGGCATTAAGATAATAAAGGCCGCACTGGTACGTCACCCTGAGCGATGGCGTCTTGCCGGGCTTCTCGTGCCGCGCGTAACTCACGCTGTGCACTAGATGCTCGTTGATGACGCGCTCGCGGTCAGTGGACAGCACGGGCGCGTCGACGGGGCGGTCGCTGTGGGCCGGATCTGTGCTCGCAAACGAATAGCCGCACTCACACACCCGCACACCGAACGGCAGCAGCGCATGGCACTGCGGGCACTCTTTCGCGCGGCCGGTTTCGACCTTGGCCGGCGACTTCGCGCGCGCGCCGCGTACCTTGATCGCGTCGACCGGGCCGTGCTCAAGCATGTTGCCGGCGTAGTCAAGAACCAGGCAGTCGGCCTTTCCGGGCGCCATGCGAAAGCCGCGGCCTACCTGCTGGTAATAGAGCCCAGGGGACTTTGTCGGCCGCAGCATCGCAACGCAGTCGATGTGCGGCGCGTCAAAACCTTCACTCAGCACGTTGACGTTGACCATCCAACGGAGCGCGCCTTGTTGAAAGGCCGCGATGAGCGAGGTGCGCTCGCCCTTTGGCGTTCCACCGTGCACCAGTGCCGCGTGCTGGCCGTGCGTTGTGACAAGTTCCAAAAGCACCGCCTCGGCGTGCTTCACGTCGACGCAGAACACGATGCCCGCCTTGCGGCCCTGTGCGCGCGCCAACAGGTCCGCTACCGTGCGCGGCACCAGCGGCATCATGGCAGCGGCCAGCGACTCGTCGATGTACTCGCCGCCGCGCTTGGCAACATTCGACAGGTCGGGGCACTCGCCGGCCTTGCTGACGAGGCGAGAAAGATAGCCGTCCGCGATCAGGTCGGTGATGCGTGCCTCGTAGGCGATTTCGGTCAGGATGTGCTCGGCACCGCACACCGGCACGGCCTGCCCCTGCAGGCGGTAGGGCGTGGCAGTCAGGCCGACCACGCGGAGATTGGGGTTAAAACCCCTACACGCGTCGATGAACTGGCGATACATGCCTTCGGACTTGAGAGGGATGCGGTGCGCCTCGTCGATCAGCAACAGGTCGAACTTGCCCAGCTCGTGCGCGCGCTTGGCGACGGATTGGATCTGGCAGAACAGGATCTTGTCGAACCGATCGCGCCGACGCAGCCCTGCCGCATAGATGCCCATCGGCGCCTCGGGCCAGTACGCGCGCAGCTTGTGGCTGTTCTGTTCGACCAGCTCTTGGACGTGGGCGATGATGCCAACGCGGCCATTCCACTGTTGCACGGCCTCTGATGCCAGCGCAGCCATCAGCGGCGACTTGCCGGCGCCGGTGGGCAGCACCAGGGCGGGGTTGCCGGGGCGGTTGCGGAGGTAGTCCCAGCAGGCGGCTAGGGCGGCGGTTTGGTAGGGGCGGAGTTGCATTAGCGGGCCTTTGCCTTGTGCTGCGCAAAGGCCGCGCACTTGTGAGCGCCGCCGAATTGCTCATGCAAGCGCCATTTGCCGTCGATCTGTACCCACGTCAGACCCTTGCGGCCGCAATATTTGCAGACAGGGCTTGGCGGCACATAGACGCCGTAGCGGCCGCCGACAATATCCCCCACGATCAGATCGGCCATGTCTCCCATCACGCCGCCCGCCTCTGACTAATAACCCGATGCCGATGCCCGCGCCCGCCGGTAATGCCGCGCTCTTTGCAGGCGGCGGCAAGGTCGGTTTCAATGAGGCGCCAAAGAGCGAACTGGCCGTCGGGCGCATACACATCCACGATCTCATCAAAGATCGCGTGCTCGATCGCCTCGACCGTGACGAAGCCTTCCGGCGACAGGCAGACGGCGAGCTTTTCCTTAGCGCTCGCGATGTACTCGGCAGCTCGGTCGGCGCACTTCGTGATCGGTTGCAGGCCGATGCGGCCGCAGGCGGTTTCGGTGGTCATGCCACGCGCTCGAAATCGGCTTCTTCGCCGTAATAGCCGTTGGACTGGCCATACCAGCGGATGACTACAAAGCCTTTTGCAGTAGCCAAGCGATAGAACGTCCACGTAAAGCTGTCCTGATAATCAGGCGTAACTCCTTCCGGGTTCTCGTCACTTGTCGCTTCCTCTGCCAGCGTGATGGGCGACCCGATCAAGTCGGCAACATCACCATTCACGTCTTCGACGCTCACCGATTCGCAGCAGTCTTGCCTGTGATACATGCGATATTTCGCGCCGTCGGCCATGGTTAGGGTCACGTCTTCACTGCCAACTTCCAGACCGTCAATTGCTGCGATGGTCTGGCCTTTCAATTCGCTAAATTCTGCGTTCATGCTGCAAGCTCCTGATGCGCTACAAACCGCCCCGCAAACGCGAGCCGGACCTTGTTCAATTCCTCATCGCGTATCTGAGCCGGCGACGCCGCCGCTAGCTCGCTGCTCTCGAAACTCGCCACACCGCGCGGCCCGTTGCGAAACACGAAGCCATCGGCGGCGGTGTACTCGACCCATCCTTCTGCCCCGCTGGCGTCCGTCGCCTCGCCCCAGCGCTTCAGCAGCGCAGGGATGTAGAGGTGGCTGTCGCAGCCCTTGCGTTGTGCGTCCAGCGGAATATCCGCGCCATACTTCGCGCAGCTCCACCGGCCGTCGCCGTCCTTTTCGGGCGTGGCGTGCAGGCAGGTGCGGCAGCTCACTGCTGGCAACGTAGTCGTGTGGCACTGCGCGTTCATCGCACAGCCCTTGCACTTGTAGAAGGCCGGGTCATTGCTGATCCCTTGCGGCGGTTCTGGCGCAAATATGACCCGCTCGGCTTTCGCTTCCAGGCGCTCGGCAAACTCGGCGTCGAAATGCACCCGTTCGCCGTACAGCTCGTCGGTGTCCTTGTTCACGGCCAGATACAGCGCGCGGTCAAGCTGCGACCAGCGCATGTAGATCTGCATCAGGGGCTCGCCCCTGGGATGGGACCGGGAGGGCCGCCACCGATTCGTCGCTGCACTATTGCTCAAGGACGCCGCCAACTCAATTGAAAAGGGCCACCTACTAAATTAAAGGGGGCACCGATTCACTTTAAAAGAGTGCCAATTCAAAAGGGGCGATCGATTCACCTTTAAAGAAAACATGCCATTGAATCATCACCTTTTTACTTTTTGCTAATTCACTTTTCTTTTCTTTTAATAAAATGTGCCGCTGAATCATTCAATGGCATTTTCACCATTTGCATTGTTTTGTCCCAAAACTAAACCTAATTGAAGCCTGATGTCTGGTGCAACCTTGGGTTTACTGCAGTAGACTCAGAGTACATATTTGATCATTTTCGGGCCCCGATTTGAAGTTTTCGATGATTCTGACGTGTGCCAAACCCGTATTGATTTTCTCTAGTTTTTGTCTTGATTCATCCTTCGGCATTGTAATTCGTGCTGCCAGACCTTATTTGAGAACACAGGGAGCTTCTTCATCGAGTGGGCCATCCGTCGAAGCACCTTCGCCCTGACAAGGCAGCTTTTCGATCATCTACAGACATTTTTCGATGCAATGTGTACTCGAATAGGGTAACCCAGGTTTTCTTCTGATTTAGCATTCGACTCAGCATTTTGTGCCGCCAACTTCATTCTGTGGACACTTGGAGAGTCTTCATTAGGAGAGCCATCGCTCGAAGTATTTCTGCTTTGGTCGGACGTCTTTATGGTCGCTTATGGATCGTTCCGGCATTTCGCGTGTGTTGAGCTGATTCCTTGAGTTTTCTGTTGATATCGCCTTTGGCACTTCAAATCATGCCCTCGGGCCTGCTTTGCGCCTGTAGGAAGCGTCTTCGGTGAGTGGGCAACCACTGTGGAGATTTTTACCCCCACAGGGTAGTTTTTCGGTCACTTACGGACCACTTCGGCACTTCGAGCGTCCTGATCAGATCATGCGGGTTTTCCACTAATTTGGCCTTCCGCTCCCTATTAAGTAAAGATGTATGGACTTGTTTGTGCACGAGGGGAAGTAAGCACTGTTCATGCACAGACTTGGGTAAAGAAACATGCACGAACTTTAGCGTTCAAAACAAAGAAGTGCTCGGACTTCATATGAGCAATGGAAAACTGCATGGACATTGAATGTTCAACATACATTAACATGCACAGACTTAGACATATGCACAGACTTGATAAAATGTGCACAGACTATGACGTGCTCGGACTTGGTATGAACAAAATAAACCTGCACGGACTTAAGAGTGCACAGAGTTGTTTGTGCACAGACTTTGTTTTAACACAAAGCCAAAATGTGCAAGGACTTGTGTCTACTGGAAGACTAAACCATGCATGGAGCTTGTACGTGCACAGACTTAATGTGCATGGACTTAACAAATGAGCAAACTCGAATATGCATGGACTTCAGGAAGCGTGCACGGACTTAAGGAAATGTGCACGGACTTGATATGCCATGGAACAAAGAGTGTGCTCGGACTTATGTATGCACGGACTTATCTATGACTAAGGCATGCATGGACTTAGAATACAAAATCCTCCACGGACTACGGATGCTCGGATTTTGTTTAGCACACGAGACACAAACTGAGACGCACAAGTGAGTGTGCAAGAGGCGCAGGAGAGTGAGAGACGCTAAAACGTGCACTGTTCATGCACAGAGTTGAGGATGCCTAAGGGAGATATGCATGGACTAATCAAGATATGCATGGACTCTATTGCCAAATAGACGTGCACTGTTCATGCATGGACATGAACATGCTCGGACTTGGTTTAGTAAAATGTAGATGGGTACTATTCATGCACGGACTCAATGATGGACTTGAGTGTGCGATAGCAAGAAACCTGCTCGAACTTTGGCAACCCAAATCATGCATGTAATTACATCGTGCTCTGACTTGTTCTGAGTAAGACAGTGTGTACAGACTTTGCTCACAAGAAAAAATGATGTGACACAACCTTGGACTTACGCAAGCATGATTCAAGATATTTCTTGGGACAGAGTGTGCAAGAGTAAAGAAATGCGAGGACTAGATATTAAGAATATTAGAGACTTTAACCTGACTCTCTTGTGTGGGTGGCTATGAAAATTGGGGGCTAATGAGAGTGGACTTTGGCTACAAGTCATCAGGCAACAGTACTATGGCAGAGTTAGGGTCTGAGACTTGTTCCCAACCTCTCAGCGAAATATCTCTCCCATCTGAAGGGGTATTTTGCAATGAAGGACCATCATCTCCACTAGTTCCAGGTCCGACTAGGTAATGGCATGAACTGTTGTTTTTGAAAGGAAAGATGGTGTAGGGACTTCTACCTGGAAGAGGTCTTCACACAGCTCTTTGCGATTGCAGCGGCACCCTTAGCTGTGGTATTACGTATTTTGATCCACAGCTCTCAAGAGGAATGTGGACTCCCTCCTTTTAGAGAAATCTCATGCTAGAGGAGATAGATCAGCTACAGAATCTCCTTCATATCCTCCTCAACCACACTTTACATACATATAGAGGTGATCCATGGTGGTGGAGGTGGGAAAAAGAAGGGGGTTCTCTGTTAGATCAACGTATACCTTCACGATCGATGAAGGCATGTGTCACCGCTTTGCAGCGCAAGTTTTGACACCCAAGAGTCTCTTGAAAGTGAAGATATTGATCTGGATGAACTCGTATGGACGGCTGCCGACTTGTGATAGACTTGTGCACTTCTTGCAGGATATACCCACTCGTTGCTACTGGGGGGGGACGAGGAGAGCATGGACTACCGTTTCACAGGTTGCTCTTACTCCCAGGAGATATGGACTAAGCTCGCCAACATGAACCAATGCGCTATTGGGCACCCAACTACTGTGGTCGACCTGATGAGATGCTGGCAGAAGAAGTGGGCCATTAAGGGTGATAGAGTGATCCAATGGCCCATCTTACATGCCACACTTTGGCGCTATGGGAAGAAAGAAACAACATAATCTTCATAAGAGAAGCAAGAGCGGCGGAGAGGAAACCTGCTGCCTTACAGCTTGCAGAGAGATTCTCCCCTCTCAAGGAACCACTGTCACACAGCTTGATGGCACACCGGCCAAACCACTAATCCAAGCACACAAGCTTGATCTGTCTTCCTACTAGCACCAGTAGGGGCGGTTCAAGTTTTAGCAAGAACAATAACAAAAATAAAAAAAGAATAATGAAGAACTTCAGACAAGAAGAATGAAACTTGATGCCAAATGCAAGTATTCTTGTCTGAAAACTGGAGGACTTGGTTTGCTGCGTTCAGATTCGTTGCTTGACTGATGGTAGCTTCTCTTTGCTGAACAACGAACTAGTGGAAGATGAAGTTTATAGCCTGGCTTCAGATCTTCACAAGATGACGCTGAGCTCTTCACTTTCTTCTTCTTTTTCCAAAGGCACCAGTTTCTTTAGCAGCAGCAACAACAACAACACTTTCTCCACTTGGCAGCAAAAATAGCAACCCCCTACTCTGCTCCTTTAGCCCATCCTCACTCTTCTACTTGCACCCTTCTAGCCTGCTCCCAGACCATATGGTACGTGTCCCTTCTTGGCTTCCCAGGAGAAAACTTTCCCCCAAAAAATTTATTCACTGATTAGTCCAGCATGGATAGTAAAATATGATTTCAGGCCTTATTCCTTTTGATTGGCTCAGAGGAGGAATAAAATAAGAGTTTTCTTTAGCTCTAGATCTGAGCATTTAATGATCCACATGGCAGAGATCTTGTAGTCTGCTTTCTCATTGGCTCAGGTCAATTCTCTACTCTGTGTACTTTTCTAGGACCATATCCCATTGGTTGGCTGTCAAAAGTTTTGTGATGACAAAAGACTTTTCCCATATTTGAACTCTGACATACCTGCCTCCAAAAAGTTGGTCAGATATGGTGATGATTGCAGAGACACTTGTTTGACCTTGGACCTTCCTTCAGACCTCGAAATCTATATTTTTAGAGATTTACGATTCATATATTTGGTCCTTGGATGCCCTGACATGACTGGTAGCATACTATATATTAATATTATAATGACATCATAATTTAAATTAATTAAAATTAACGATCAAATCGATTCGAACCGAATCAATTCATTATCGAATTCAGACACCGATCAGAGTCTAATGATATTAAAAAATTCTTTTAAAAAATCTCACTTTTTTTCGGTGCACCTTCACTCTCTTGGCGTCAACATGTCACCTGTTAAAGTCCGTACAAATCTAGGATAAAAGGATGCGGTAAAAGTAGAACAGTGGGCCCGGCGGGAGAGCTCGGCTTGCATCCCGAGTTGCTGAAAAGTGGTGTGGAAGGTGCAGCTCTCATGGGTGATTACCGCAATTAAAAATCCGCCTCCCACATGCTCTTCTAACCTGTGCTTAAAAACCCTTTCGATGCAATCACGCGGAGAAATCGGCTCCTTCAATGGTGGAAGCTTCTTAACACCCCACTATGCCAGTGGGGAGAGCGAGAGAGAGAGAGAGAAGAAGAAGAAGAAAAAGGAGCTCCCTTTAGTCATACCCTCCACCTCTCTCTCTCTCTCTCCTTATCTCTCCGTCTTCTCTTCACTTCTCCTTCATCTTGCAGCCTTAGCTAGCGTGGGGTCCTGGTGCCACTACTACCCTGCACAAATGACAGCCTAACCTCCATAGGCTAGAAAGAGCTGTGAGCTGTGGTCCTTTCGGGGCCGCTTCAGTCCAGCTTATAAAGAGAGAAAAGGGAGTGGTACTTCCTCCTCCTCTCCTCAGCTCAACGGCTAGTTTTGGTGGGTGATTGGAGGCGGCAGCTCCTGCTCCTGCTCCGCTTTAATGTTGGGGATCCCAATTTGGGTCTTCCTGCAGCAGGCACAGAGAGGGAATGGATCCGGTTCCCCGGGTGAGGTATGATTTGTGGACAAAGTCCCCGTCTTGATTGGGTTTCTTCTGATTCCGGTTGTTGTGTTCTTACCCCTTTCTTCCTTTGCCTCTAGATTGTTTGCTACCTTTCCCTGCTTGAAGGATTTTTTTTTAATTTTTTTTGATCCCCGGTCGAGCCTACCTCATCCACATGACGGTGCCTCTCCAAGGTCCATACCCTGGGTATGCTCTAGTCTTTTGAGGGAGAAAGAGAAGAGATTTTAAGGGTAAGCCTAGCATAGGGATGGAAGCTTTTAGGGTCCGAATCCCTCCCATGACAACCCGGTTGGAGATTCAGTCTGTTGCGCTAGGGATTTATGTCCATCATCGAACCTTTATGCACTCTAGGCACACATACGACCAGGCTCATAACGTCTCACGGGAAAATTGTACTGTCACTCTTGCCATGCCTAGTTTCATTTCATTTTTTTTAGAGTAATTTGACGGTGCACTTTATGCTTTGATAGACGTGTGGGCTTTGGCCTTGATTCATGCTCCTTTTCATTGATTGATTTTTTCCTCTCCTTTCTTTTCTTTTTCTTGTGGAATCAGGTCATACGTACTGCCCCTATTTGAGACCTCCTCTCATTGGGGTGTTTAGGTTGGTCATCTCCCCCTTATTCACTCCTTGCTCCTACACCTGGCCAAAGAGAGAAGAGCAGGGACCTTCACTTCCCCTAGGTATGGCCAAAGGAGAGGCGGTGTCGCATAGTAAAGGGAAAACCCAACCAGAGTTGTCGTGTAGTGTGTGATTACCGTGCTCGGGGTCTTCCTTCGTGATTGAGGGGACGGACACCTCGCTACCGGATTGGCACTAGCCTGGCGCTAAGGATAAAAGCACTTAAGATACAACCCATTCCAAGTGTGAGATAGCTCCTCAACTTCCACGTTAACTAGACGATACGCATTCCCTGGGTAAGCTTCACTAACGACGAACGGCCCTTCCCAGTTAGGTTGCAACTTAGACCTACGACCTCCAGACCTAATGAATTTACGTTTCAAAATCATATCACCTACTTGAAATTTACGTTCAAGTATCTTCTTTTAAAAATAACGTGAGACTCTATTTTGATAAACAGACACGTGATCGATCACATTTAGGCTCTTCTCATCCAAGAGTTCCAACTAGATTCTTATCCAGTACTATGTCTATTTAAAATGCGATCCTATTCCAATTTTAAGGAGTCAAAAGCAAGAAGCAAATCTTCACTGGGAACCAAATGACTAAAAATAGATAAAAGGATAAGTTTTTTATGGTGAATATAGCCGTTGTCAAAGCTACTGCCCATAACTAAATTATTTTTTTAAAAGTATTCTTTTATTACGGCTAAGATTTAGATACCCTCCACCATCACCATCACCGCCTATTTGAAACATGTGTTGAGACTTGAGAGGCTGTGGAAGATCTCTTGATCATGCTGCCTCGAAATTTGGTCTTTGATGAAGCATCTTCTTGGTGGTCACTACAAGCAACAGTGTTGCATGATGCAAAGGATGTAGAGGAGAAGTTGCAAGACAGGATGAAGGAAAAGAATGATGCCAATCATTTTTCAAACAAATCAAAGGCAATCATGCAAAGAAGTTGAATGTCCAAGATACTACAATGAAGCAGAAGGTAGAACTAACCCCTCAAAGAAAAAACAAAGAATCCAAGGCAGGTTTACATGGCATGACCTATGAGGAAGAGAGGCCAAGTTAACAAGAAGAATTCGAACTATGGTACTCAAGCCACTAAAGGAGTGACAGAACCACACACATATAAGAAAGCATCACATGGTAAAGAATGAATAATGCTATGGAAGAATGAATCCAAGCCCTAAAATAGAATAAGACAGGCAATTTGATACCAAGGCCTAAAGAAGTGCAGCCCATATCATTTATGTGGGTTTGTAAAGTACAGTCCCAATTAGATGAGTTAATTGAAAGGGACAAGTCACGATTGATGGCTGTAGGTTTCATATCTTGGACTATGATATTGAGAACTTTCATCTAATAACAAAGATTTTGATAGTATGGGTTTTATTAGCAGTAGCACTTAGACCTAATTAACAAACGTTCAAGCTTTTGGCAGTAGTAAGGCTTGATGCATATCTTGGATGTTTAGTGCCTTATTGTTTAAAAAAAATAAAAAAAAAACTCCTACAATACCAAAACTCAACGCCCCGATCCCACAGTCAGGGGACCACCAGAACACGAACCACTAGACTACAACCGCCCTAGTCGTGCTACTAGGAAAATGACATGACGCCAATGTCATAGAGGCCTATCCTCACAGACAAGGACCCACACCGAAATCACGTGGTTTGAAAACACAGTCATGACCTCGCAGTCGTGAACTCTATGTTATCTAGGGAGAAGCCCTCGGTGACACTCACCAGAAACCCTAGACCTCGGGTCTGGGAAAATGCCCGAGCTACACATGAAACCCCGTCTCGTAGATGGAAAATGGAAACCAATGACATGACAACTCACGTCATGTGATAGGAGTACTACCCACAAGAAGCAAGGCTGGATGCATCCACTGATGTCTTAGTCCGTGCCTCAGGTGTCTCCCTCTGGCCCAGCAGGAACTGAGACACCGTACTAGTAACACAGAATAAGGAGTAGCTGGGGTCGTGCTCGTCAGCGCGTGTCCTCTCCCCCCAGCTACGCGTGCATACACAAACCATCTACTCTAAGTCGGGCCCTCTAGCTAGTTTCCACCCCAATTGAACTCAAGCTGTAAAGGCAAGGGGCCCTACGGTAACCAGCGCAAAATCATCTCACTCGAGTCACGTTCTCCACCACTCCTAAGTGGGTCCGCACCCGCGTGCGCAGGAAAGCTACAACTAGTGGGGGCTCACAAAATGTGAACACTGAAAACTACGCAGGAACCCACATTGAGTAACGTGAAGAAACAGGTGGCTCACGGCCACCAGACTCTAGACATCCCACTAGACCGAATAACCCAACGGCCCTTGAGTCATGAGACTGAGGTCAAGACTGTTGCATGTGACGGCACAGCGCTGTCAATCCGGCCTAACCCGTAGGTCTGAAACCACGGTGACATGATTCTCAAGGCAACTCACAAGCCACCGAGTGAACCTCTCATCCATAGGACACACAAAAAAATTCAGCCCCAAGCTGCTTAACAGGACTCACGGGGACAATTCAACCCCCTTTCTTGTCCGCCATCTCTCTGAGCCAACAGTTATTTTCATATGCGATTACTCTTTGTATTCTGACTATTCTGCACTGCATGTCATCTTTTGACTTCATGGTATATCAAATGGCGAGTTGTGGAAAGAAGGGTTAGGCCTGTCCGAAAACTCTCCCTGTGCGTGAGGACTGACCTCGGCCAAGTACCATGAGTCAAAGCTGCATTTAGAATAGAAATTACATGTTAGTCTTTAGTGCATAAGCATATTTAAAGTCTTTGCATCAAATAATGACATCTCTCAAGTAGAATCAGAAGGAATCATATTGAGTGATTGAAGTCAGATTGTTTGGGAATATCAAAATTGTAGAAGTTGTCAGACTATTTTGAGAAATGATGCAGAAAAGGAAGGATCAATGTCAAAGATACTAGTTGAGAAGTTTGAACTGAATAGGTCGACACTGTCTGATGATGTGTCAACACTGTCGTCCATTTACTCTGCCTTCTGGTGTCAGCTTGCCTATGGGTGTCGATGCTACTGACCATAAGTGTCGACACGCCATTGTGCTGGAGAGCATTGTGTCTATCCTTCTTGGCTTATGCTGTCTTCTTAGTTTGGAAAATAATCTTCACATTTTCTCTCTAGACTCTCATCTCATATGCTCGTATCTTCTTAAAAAATCAAGAACTCATGTGAACCTTGTTTTGTCACCGGTCATTAATTTAGGGGGAGTTGAGAAGGATTCCATCCTTAATACATCCTTCATTAAGACATCTCTGTCTTACCCTTGTTAAGTAAATGGTTTAAAGTTTACAACTCTCAATTTTGTTGCTAATCATTTTGGAATGCACCTAGCTTGCATTTGAAATGGGGTTAAAACATTCTACAAAGAAATTGTCCAAAACCTTGTTCTAGATTTCTGAAAGTTAATTCGTCTTCAAGAACATCGCAGAGGATCTCATCCAAAAGGGCCTGGTGAATATGTTGGGTCATGCAGTTGATCCGCCACACATTGCCCTTTGGTAAGTAGCGCTAGAATTTTTTAGGCCAAAGGGAATTCTCTTGTAGTGAAATCTTCCCTTGGGTGATCGAAAAGCTGTGTGAACTCTTTCATGCTCGGCGATCCATATCTGGTTGTATCCAGATGAGCCCTCCATAAATGATAGTGCTTCGTGGCCAGTTGTAGCATCGATCATGACTTCAGTGATCGGCACTAGAAAATTATCTTTCGGCATGGTTTATTCAGGTCTCGAAATTCCACGCATATCTGGATCTGGCCATTCTTCTTCTTGACAGTCACAATGTTGGCCAGCCATGTGGTATATTAGTTTTCTACTACAAAATTGACGTCTATGAGTTTGTCGACTTCTTTGCAAATTTGGTTTATCAACTCCAGCCTCATCCACCGGGGTGGCTGCTTCACCATCTCAACTTTTAGGTCGATAGCCAGTATGTGTTGAGCACCTTCAGGGCTAAGGCCTGGCATCTCCTTGTAGTTCCAAGCGAAGCAATCCCGGAACTCTTGAAGCAGCTATATATATTGCTTTCTTTCTTCTGGGAGAAGGAGGGCGATAAGGAAGGTTTGCCTTGGCTCATCTTCTGTGCCAAGGTTTACCTCGATCATCACATCGATGGTAGCTTGTCCACTATCTTCTATTTCTAGAGGAGCCGGCAACAAATTGATGAAGTCTTTGTCATCTTCTTCAGTTTCGAGGGCATCATAGATGGTTCCTTGCCTCATTTCATCTAGTGGTGGAACATCACCCTCTTCTTTTTCAGGCTTTTGAACTTGTTGGGAAATCAGCGGTGAAGCTGGTAGTGCAACTTCCGGACATTTTGGATTTTGGTCTATGGATGAATCACCCCTGAGGGCAGGAAGGAGCTTCTTAACTTCTTGTTTCTACGTGGCTTCATCAGAGGTTGTGGTGGCCTCTATGACAATAGATTTCTAGCAATTGCAAGGGACATCAGCTTCTTGCCTTTCTCGTGTTATTGCTTTGTGCTTTGGGATATCTCCTGGCCTTGAGAACAATAGGATTTCTTCATGATCATCTAGGTAGTCATCATATACTACCTTCGAAGGACCTTCATTCACCAAGGTGAAGAGGGAGGACGCATTTGCTTCATAGCATTCTTCATCAGCCATGCCAGCCTCCTCCATGGTTAGAGAGGTGGAAGTGGATGCCCCTGCCATGGGGCAAGACTGACTATTCTTATTTCTTTCATGGGTGATGTTGGACACCCTGACAGCTCCTTTCGGATTTGAGGTTTGCTCTGCTCAGCCTCTGATGTCTTTTCGGGGACATGATAGTTGATGGAGATCACATGAACTCCACTCCTATAAGCGCCTGTTTCATATGGGCATGGTGGGTCTATTGTGTATTCCCCCATTTGGAGTTCGCCCTTCTTGATTAGATTTCGGGCAATATCTTTGAAAACATATCAGTCCTCGATAGAATGTCCCAACATTCGATGATATGGGTAGAATCGAGGGTCATTACTTCTTTTAACATCCTCTGACTTCTTGAGTTTCGGTAGAGTAATCTTGTCATAATGACAAGCCCATTCAAAAATCACTCGTGCTTTTTCCCTCGGGAAAGAATATGGCTTCTTCATCTTCTCCTGCAGCTAGGAGCTTTATTTTACAAGTTCACTAGTTGAAGGCCTCGCCACCTCTTGAGTTTTCATCCTCATTTGTTCCAAAGCCTTGAGGTTAACACCTTCAGATATGTTCTCCCACCTTGCCATAGCGGTATCTGAGCCTTCGCTAGAAAGGCTTCAACATCGCTTGCTATCGTATTGAGTTGATCAAAGGATTGGACTTTGATGCCAATTATCCTTTGCTAAGTTTCTTTCTTTAAACCTTGTTTGCAGATCAAGATAGCAGCCTCATGGCTCAGTGGAGGCTCGCACTTTGCACAAGAGCCTTTCCACCTTTGGATGTAATTCATGACAAGTTCATCATCTCCTTACCTGCGCATAGGCAGCTCCACCTTGGTTATGGGAGAATGCTTCAGCGCTATAGGGTAGCATTGTCAAGGAAGAATGGCCCTTGTTAATTCTGGTTACTTTAGCCAGTTGCTTCTTTAATCTTTTAATCTCCTGTCGCTGCTCGTGTGGTAATGTGACCATGATAGGATTATATCGAGAGAAATCTGGAGCGTGGCTCAAGCCATCGTCCTCTCTTCTGGGCTCTAACGGGGGCAGTAACATCCTGTCACCATGAACAGTTGGGATTAGTCCCTTAGAAGTGGATGCACCCACATCCATGTGTGGAGATGTATTCCAAAGGTGTATTTCTTCATCTTGTGCTTCGTCATCCGGAGGCATTAGCTGCTCTGGCTCTTAGCTCCTTGCACGGCTAGGTCAGCCAGAGGATTATCGCCACCTGGGGCAAAAATAGATATCATTCCACTTCATAGAATTCTTCTACTAAGAAACCTGTTGACACCCGTTTTTTACCAATGATTCGGATCAAGTCCTTCCCATCATTTATCGATGCCCCAAGTAGCTGGTCGTATTAAGGTTTGTTTCTCTCTGACATTGTTTTGGGCTCTTCCCAGTGACGAAGGCCTCCCTCCCTCTCACTCCAAGGCAATACAAGGCAATTCAAAAGGCAAGTGGGTTTAACGGTCCCTTAGGAGCCGTTATGAATGTATAACGGTCTCGTTGGGACCGTTGTTATCTTCGACCCCTTGATTTTTGGATTATTGATATATTTCTATATAGCGGCCCTAGAAGGACCGTTATAGTCAATATAGCGGCCCTCAAATGACCGTCATTTTTGCCGACATGAAAAAGGGTCAACGACCCGACAGAAAGACATGGACGCGTATTTTACGGAAAAGTTCTTTGTCCACGTCTTAAGTACGACGGTTGGACGGAGACCGTCAAACAGGTCAAAGATTCCTCTCACCAACCATCGACCAAACTTGGTGGGCTGGGTCATTATCACATTTGACCGATATTAAAGTATAACGGTCTTGTGGAGACCGTCATACATATTTGGCGGCTCCACCTTGACCGTAATGAAAATATGGCGGCCTTCTCCAAGACCGTCATTCTGTAAGCCTACCAAATTGGACTCCCGTGATTTCAGGAGGATTAAGAGGAGAATGTCGTTGGCAATATTGACACGATCCTATTGAATAATCAGATTAGGTGATTGACATATCATTAATAATACCTACATGCTCGTAAATGCTAGGGTGCTTAGAAAATTTCTACCTTTTGCATTCCTGAAACAATGTGACCTATATGTTAGTCATTGCTCTTGAAAAATTCTCATTGTTATTAAGGAGCCTTTTTTTCACTTGTTACGGGAGTCATCCTGTGCACTTGTATATGTATCTAGATATTGCCCTTATGTTCAAAAGAGGAGCTTTCATTATTTTTCTCTGATGCATTTCTTTTCAACTTGGAAACCTCAATCCGAGGCTCAAAATGATGTTCTTTTATTGTATTGCTATTTCTCTCACAAAAATAGTGTCTTGCTTCCCAGAAAGAAAATAGTGAGTCTAGGATATCTTTAGTGGATCTCATTTGCAAGTGTGTTTTATGAGCCAGAATGTAGTGCTTGCGTTGCTATATATTATAAATTACTTTTGTGAATGTTTTTCATTGTTATGTTGCTCTACAGAATCTAGTCAGTTACAGGATAGACTATTGAATCTATACATTCAGGTGACATATGGTTATGCATTTGTTGGTACTACTGTCAGAAAATAACTCTTTATGCTTGCAGGGAAATTTGGCAAAAGCTCTTGATATTTGTCTCTGGTTATGAGAAAATAGTAGAAAATATTTCTAGAGCTTGCACAACCGAAGAGAGAACAGAGTCAAGCATCAGACATTCTCTTAGTCCCAGAAACATTCTTTCTGGCATATTTTCGACTGCCACCCCCCTCACTAGTCAAGGCAAAAAGAAGCCGATCCAACCGTCATGTTAGAACTCGACAATTTCAACCATTCTACAGAAAGTGCAATGCGACATAGATGCAATTCTGGAGTCTGAAGTAGACATTTGAGTGATGTAACATTTATAGAATTTAAAGCATGCTTGCGCCTCTGTCTCTTATGATGTGGACTCTGCCAGGGGCTAGAAAAAAGACCATGGCTATTATCTTCACTCTGAAAAATCTGATGGACAATAGAGACTTTATTTTAAAAAAAATAAAAATTTAAATATTTTTAAAAAATTAAAAAAATAGATAGTTCAAAAATCTAAAAAGATCAAAAAGTTTAAAAATAAAAAAAATCAGAAATGTCAAAATCCAAAAATATGTGTCTTTTATTTCTCTTTTTTCATGTGTTTTTTGGTCTTGGGGACAAGTATGTGATCTGTTTCCTAAGTGTGCAGGTTGCAGGTTGTAGGTGTTTTAGCTTCATTGCTTTCCATCTCTTTCGCTCTGCCTCATATTCACCTCATCTTTGGCTCTGTTCTCATCTCTTCAATCTTACCTCTCGATTTGTCTGAAGCTTATGTCCTTCTCAGTTTTTGCTCATCTTGTGTTATCATATCTCCATGGGAGGGGATTACCTCACGATTTTGAACCCGACGGTTCTGCTTCATCTGATCTTAGGTTTGATTGAAGAGCATATTTGTCATATGTCATTGTCACATGATGTCTTTGGTCCCACATGTCTCTTGTCCTCCATGTTGTTTTTGTCCCCCGTGTTTGTTGTCCCTATGGTCGTCCCGTCATATCGTCCCACATGTTGTCACACATGTATGTTGTCCTTTATCCCTCATTGTCATCATCATCACACGTGTTGCTGTTCTCCCACCATGTCCTTGCCCCACTACGTCTGCTATCCCACCGCGTGTGTGTTGCTTTATCCCACCGTGTCTTCCATCACACGCATGCTTGCCATTTGTTCTTGTGGTAATTGTTATGCTTGTTATATGTTTGGTTCATTTTTATGTTGTGTTTTTGTCCATCGTCGTTGCGTTATGTTATCTTTCGTTCATCTTCGTTACTATGCTCATGTTCATTTTGTTGTTGTCTTATATGAAATCCCATAAAAATCTGAAAATAAAAATCTAAAGAAATATCATTTCACTTTGTAGGTAAGTCAGGTATGTCTCTCTATCCCTCCTCATTGTTGCATTACTATATGGTATCTACATTATTATAGTCTCTCAAGGATCGGTTGGTTGCCCTAGGAGGGGTGCCGGGGTGAGTTCCCGAGAAACGATTTTTAGGCTAGTTTTCGTGGGCTCCCTTACTTTTCTCGTCCTACTGGGGGAGAAACCTAGCTAGCGGCCTGGCTCAAGACATTGGGCTTGTATGTGCACATGTGGTCAGGGGCATTTAGACGAGAGCCGATGGGCGTGACCCTGACTAGTCACTCGTTACTGTTGTTCCTTGCACTTGGTACAATGTCTCAGTCACTGTGTTCGAGGTAAGTGTGAGACACTTGAGGTGCAGTGTAAGACGTCAGTGGACACATTTGGCTTTGCTTCTAGTGAGGAGGTGCTTCTGTCACATGACACGTGACTTGTAGTTTTGTGACCGGTTCTTCGTCATGGTTGACGTAGTGCTTCGAGTAGCCCTTCTCTGGCTTTACCATGGCTTGGGTAGCGGACACGATGGTGAGGTCATGTGTGCACCGGTGTTTTAGTTAATTTTTTGTGGAGCCTACACGTCTGTTGTAGCATGACGTGTTCTAGCAATGTAATCGGGTTTTATTGAGTTTGGTCTGATAACTCCCTACTAGTTGTGTGGGAAGTTGTGCCTTTCTCGATTAGAAGTAGTTTAGAGGGCCAACGTTTTATTGACAGTCGTGGTTTCTTTTGTGTGACTTTACCGCTTTACTTTCATGTTGTTACTCTTGCACTTGTTGTTCTTATTGATGTTGCTCTTGCTGTTGTTACTGTTGTTACCACTTTGGTTTCTTGGTGGGGATCTGTGGGACCCTTACTGAGCCAGTGACACAACACTCACCCCTGACTTTCAGGTGTGACTGCTCTTCTTCCTCGTGGTCTGGTGGTGCTATTCGTGGTTCTTAGTGGCCAGCTTTGCCAGTGTTGGGCTTCCCCCGACTTGAGGGTACGTTCCCTAATCTATTGGGCTATACTTATCTTTCGTTGGACTAGACTCTGTTAGCTATTATAGCCAGTTTTAAATTTGTTATAGAAAATGTAATTTTATTTCTTTTATTTTAGAAGAATAGGTAAGATTCGATCTAAATCTAAAAAAAATAGCATGTATGCTAGTGCAACAAATAAAGAACAAGAAGATCAGTTTAGAACACTTAGTCGAGCCACCCGTAAGGACTGTCTTTAGAGAAGTTATCGCCCCCCTCATACCAGTGCGGTGGAGTCCACGATCTTCCCCCAGGATTGAACGAGTACAGGGATGTATGTCTGCACGAAAATAATTCCTCCTCGACCACAATCTGGGGAACACATACATACTCCTTCGTCAATCTGTGAGAAATTATGGTATAAGGATTTTTCTAAAAATAGTCCGTACAACCATGAGAATCGGGATAAGAGATGCCAAGAGTGATAGTGGAAAAACCCCTTCAAAGAACGACACTTGACGAAGCAAAAACACGAAAAGAATCACTGTCGAGTGTCGACACGCCTCAGCAAGGATCCTTCGGCGTTCTCTCCTGTTCTCCGAAAGAGTGCTGCAATGTCTTCCCCCAAAACGCAAGCACCCACTACCCGTCAAAATGCAGCCACGGTTTTTATCTTTTATAAAAAAAATCGTTTTCAAACCTGTTATTTCACCGCAAAAGAAAGCATCTCTTGACCATTTACAAGAAAACTCACAAATTTTTTAAATTTATAAATAAAACCTTATAACCACAATATTTTCCAACAGCCCCAGCGCTCGCCTTGTCCTTGGGTTTCTAAATTAAGGAGGTGAAGAAGACTCAGAAAAAATTTGTCTACGAGCGTCTGTTAGGTCTTCGGATAATGTTCAAAGAGGCGTCCAAATTAAGATGGCATCCCCGACGTCTTCCAAACTGCTATCAAGCATTGGACTGGCAGCTGTCCCCGGCGAGGACTGGCAGCAGCCTTCCCGGCCGGACTGGCGTGCGGGAAGAGAATAGCTTAACACGCATGGGGGTCACGGCAGTACTGCTGCCGACGTATGCCTAGCTAATAGATAGAATAGTTAACTTTTGACCTTCGTATATGAAGAACTGCCGAATTGTTGGGGAGTGGGGCGTAGGGGTTAGCCATAGTGGCAAAGAGATGGGAATTGATTCCCGCTAGGAGTGGAACACTTTTCTTCTCATTTTTTTGTCCTTTTCTTTTATGAAAAACTAATGTAGACACCTAGACACTCTAGACTTCAGACACTTTTTTAATCCCCTTTTCATGCAATGACTACCCTAGACTCAACCTTACGCTCTGATACTAATTTGATGCAGGACAGACACGCGACCTGGGATTCTAGCTCGTGGGCGTCCCTAGCGAGGGAAAAGCATGGGACCGTGCACGTTTGAGGAACCGGCAATGAGTCGGGTAGTCGGCTCTTTCGTACTTATACTCGGATTGAGTCACGGGACGGGTCTCTCTCTCTCTCTCTTCGCAGTGGTGATTGAATGTAAAACGAGCTATTATCCTATCACATGCAGTGGCATATAGAAAATATACTAGTAAAGCAAATGCTAAAGAGAGGAGCCGAGACGATACCTCCACGCTCTAGGCATGGGGAAGACGACCTCGGCCAGTTACGATAACTCCCGATTAAAACAATTCTACAATAGTTACAAAAGTTAATTTCTTCTCCCACTCCATGCAAGGAGGTAAAGGGCTACAGTGGGGCCCGGGAGGACCGACCCTCGGTTGACAGGCAGCAATCTGGAGGTGCGTACATGTCGAACTTGGCCTGCTGGTCCGACTCGGTCTTGTGCCAACTCGGTCCTGTGCCGACTTGGTTCTGACTCGGTAGACAGCAAGTTGTGACTTCCAAAGGGACATCACCTTCCTGAGCTCTTCTGGAGGCGTCGCTTGGCTGGATTGTCAGCGGGACATACTTGGTCGACTCCTAGGAGGGGCGGTCGCTGAAGTTGACCTTTGGTATTTATAAACAAATTTTTTCCGGACTGTAAAATCAGACCTGCTGAGAGAACAGATCTACGCACCTCGGCGCCTAGAATTTCTGCGATCAGATCCGGAGGCAGATCGAGGCGAGACTAGTGCCGTTTGGAAGAAAAAAAATGGAAACTCAAAGATTTTCTAAAAGGTGCTACCTCAAGTGTTGTGTTTTATATGGTGACTTTAGTCCCACATTAGAAAACACAAAGAGGTGAGGAGACCTTATAACTCCAAGGATCCCCTAAATTATGTCTTATAGACAAGAGTGGGATTATGCTAGATCTTATTACACGCATAGGTCGGGTCGGGCCGAGCCAGGCTGGGTGGGCGCTCGCACCCGTGTGATGACGCAAGTCCAGCCAATGGCACCTTTTTGGATTTCCTTTTTATCTTTTTACCCTTTCTTGGAGAGAAAGAGGCATGTCTTTGACTGGGTCTCCGAACCAACGCTTTAGAGGTGAACCGTCGCGGGCGTGGGCGCATAAAGGGGTGATTAAGATTCTCCTAATCATAGTTAACCCTAACTATGCCATTTTGCACTTACCCGAGGAATCCCTCGCGTACTTGCTCTCTCTCTCTCTCTTGTCTCCCTATTGCGACTACTGCTCGCCATTGTCGTCGTCCTTGCCACACGCTGTCGTCGTACTTTCACCGCTCGATGTGCGCATCCATGGAATGTCTTTGTGTATGCTGCGATCTTCCTAGCCACTATTCGTGCGCACATACATCATCCCGTTCTTTTGCTCTCTGGCGGCCCTCTCTCTGCGGTGTTCGATGCATGCTCTTCAACCTTTACACTTTTGCTACGAAGAGGTCTAAGTTTCTTGCTTAGTATGTTTACGAGGTTCTCGAGAGTGCGCTTGATAACCTCGTGGCGGTAGTCGTATCCTCAAGAAAGACCGCCGTACTCGTCGCACCATTCTACTGGGAGCGATATCTTCTCTAAGAGGTCTCATTGAGGCACTTCTACCTCGATTTGTGTGTCTTGGACTAACTATTTTATTATCATGTTAAATTCTGTAATCATGTTTATTTATATCGCTTCTTGGTCGGTCTTGATTGAATCAATCTCGTATGCACTCTTGCTATGATTTGCCATGTACATGTTGATGTCCAGTTGTTGACGTAAATGACGGAAGAAACGGCGATTGAGTTGATTCAGGACGTGGCGGCCCTCAAGGCAACCATGGGAGCAATTGAAGACAAATTGGATGATCTCTGCCATAAATTACTGGGTAATGGTCAACCGGGCTGGGTGACGGTGTTGGATGGGCGGGTTTCTTCCCTTGAGCGATACAAAGCTTGGGTGCTGGGTTCTGCTGCTGGTGTCGCTGGAATGGTTACGATACTCGCGTGGATCGTTATGGCGAGCAAATAGGGATTCCTAGTTGTATGGCATAATGGCCATGGAGAAGTGCTCGGGAGTGCTTCCCCGCTAAATGATTGACACATACACATATCAAGCGACTTGCCCTCTCGCCAAAAACGAGAGGGCTTTTTTCTTGAGCTAACTATCTCTGAAAGATCCGCATCATAGGGAGTCAGGAGTATCCAGCGCATGGGTATCTCCCGTCAGAAATACACAGGCAGTGTATAGCCCTCTCGATCTACCGGGAGGGCTACTTTTTGCTTAGGCTATCCTTCTAAGTGGAGGATTCATGAACACCGAAAGCATCATTGCACATATTGACTCAGAGATTTCCAGATTGCAGCAAGCTAAAAGCATACTCGCAGGTATACCCACTAAGAAAACGGTTGGACGCCCTTCAGGAAGCGGCCAAAAAGCTGCTATCTTTGCGCCAGCAAAGCGAGTGATGACCGCTGAGGGTAAAGCTAAAATCGCTAAAGCTCAAAAAGCCCGTTGGGCGAAGGCTAGAAAGACTGCAAAGAAGACAGCTAAAGCCTAGTCACTCATACCGTGCAACAAAGAAGCCCTCCGCGATGGACGGCTTTTGTATGTCGGCATGTGAGTTTCAAAGTAATCGAGCGTAGCTGTGTAACTATTGACCGTCGAAGAGTTATTGCAATTCTCCACGACCTATCTCAAAGCTCTCTAAGTATCGCAAAACAATGCATGTTGTCGGCATAGCTGCTCCGTGGCATACTCTCGTCGCCTCCCCAAATTCAAATGGTAGCCAAGGATGGAAGTGTCACATCGAATGGGCGAGTATGGCCTCTGAGCCCCCCAAAGTCCCACCGGTGAGCGAGCAGCAGGCCTTGGTGTTCACTGACCAAGACCTGGAAGGGGTAACTACCCCGCACGACGACGCTCTTGTAATATTGTCTACCAAAAACTATTGTAACATAGATAGGATACTAGTTGACAATGGTAGTACCCCTGATGTACTCTCGTACAAATGTTTCCTCAAGATGGGTGAAAATCCATCCAAGCTTCGCCCGATTTGAACCCCACTTTATGGGTTCAACGGCCAGGCAACCTATCCCGAGAGAGCCCTAAGCCTATCGATCACTATTGGTACCCCTCCTAAGACCGTCACAGTTATGGTTAACTTCATAGTGATTAAAGGGATGTCGGCCTATAATGCCATCTTCGGCCGTGGTATCCTCAGCCGAACGAAGGCCGTGCCCTCCACCTATCACCAAAATTGAAGTTTCCCATCAAATACGACATCGGGGAAGTCTGAGGTAAGCAGGCAATAGCTAGAAGGTGCTATGTAATCTCGGTCGATGTCATAAAGCCAGAAGGGAAAAAGACAGAGGTCGGGAGAGCCGAGCATGAACCAACAGCATCAGGGCTTGGTGGCGAATTACTATCCGTCTTCCTCAAAGGCAACCCAGCTCTCGAAGTCAAAATCTGAGCTGATTTACCACCTAATGTATGAGAGCAATATAAAGATTTTATTTCAGAGTACATCCAAGTCTGTGCATGGTTTGATGAGCATCTTCCCAGGATCCCTGGGGAGATGGTGGTGCACAAGCTCAACCTTGACCCGCCAATGAAGCCCGTCCAGCAATGCAGAAGAAAGCATGCCCTAGAGAAGCATACGATCATCAAAGAGCAGATTGTTAAGGGAAAGAAAACTGGCCTATTTCGACCGATCCTTTACTCGACGTGGCTCGCTAATGTAGTTTTAGTACCAAAAGTTTCTAGCAAATGGCGAATGTGTGTGGACTTCACCGACCTCAACAAGGACACTCCGAAAGATTGTTACCCACTACCAAGCATTGACCAACTAGTCGACTCGACTTCTGGTAATGAATTGCTCAGCTTTCTGGATGTTTACTCCGGCTACCATCAGATCCGGATGGATCTTGAAGACATCAAGAAGACAGCCTTCATCACCGACTTCGACGTATACTGCTACACCTGAATGCCTTTCAGGCTGAAGAATGTCGAAGCAATGTACCAGAGGTTGATCAACCACATTTTTGAAGGACAAATTGGTCGGAACGTTGAAGCCTACATCGACGACATGCTCATCAAGACACCTAAGGCCAAGGACCACTTCGCCGACCTAGCTGAGACCTTCGACACCCTCCTAAGGTACAACACGCTCAATCCAGCAAAATACACCTTTGGGGTTAGATCCAAAAAATTCCAGAGTTTTCTAGTGACTCAACGTGGGATCGAGGCCAACCCCGACAAGGTTCAGGCCATCCTGAACATGCAGTCGCCAGCGTGCTTCAAGGATGTCCAGTGCCTGACAGGAAGCATTGCTTTGCCCAACCGTTTCTTATCCCGAGCATCCAAACGATGCCTACCCTTCTTCAAAGTGTTGAGAGGGCCCAAATTGGCATCCACTATGTTTCCCTGGGACGAGGAATGTCAGAAGACTTTTGCAGAGCTAAAGAAGTTTCTGGCCTCGCCCCCGGTGTTATCGAAACCAATCCTGGGCAAAACCCTGCACCTTTACCTCTCATCGACTCCTTCCACAGTGAGCTCAGTCCTAGTCCGGGACGATGCAGGAGTGTAGAGACCGGTATACTACACCAGCAAGGTGCTCAACGAGGCCGAAAGGAGGTACCCCGCAACCGAGAAACTCGTGCTAGCATTGGTGACCTCGGCCAAGCACCTCCGGCCTTACTTCCAAGGGCATTCCATCGTCGTATTGACTAACAAGCCCCTGAACAAGATCCTCACTCACCCTGAAGTTGCGGGTCATCTCGTCAAGTGGGCCATAATTCTCAGGGCTTACGACATCTCTTATCGCCCCCGTTCGACTATCAAGGGATAGGCACTCGTGGACTTCATTGCAGAGAGCACCGTTCCAACCGGGGAACCCCTTCCGCCGACGCTCGGGCCCACCTGGGACCTTTTTATTGATGGGTCCTCCAACTTGGCCGGCAGCGGCGCCGGCATCCTCCTCAGATCTCCAGAAGGAGCAGAGTTGTAGTATGCCTTGAAGTTTATTTTTCACGCATTTAACAACATCTCTAAACCATATAGTGACGTATATGCACACAAGCCGGAAGAAGCCAATGAACAAGTGTAAATCTTTTCCCTTTGAAACAACAATAGAAAATCATGAACAAATTGGTACATGGAATGATGAAGCATCAGATCATTTTTTTGTTATTTTTTCAAATTTACAGTTTTTCTTTGTTTTGTGATACCCATTGTGAACATGAAAAGAGATAAATTGGGATTCCTAGACGGGCTAGGATGAGTGGAGCTAATTCAAATCAGTCTCCCATAGGCCAATCAAAGCCTTATGTTTATTGAGCATGTGTGAGACATGTGAGGTCCATGCAATTTTTGGGTTTTCAGTGTTTTCCAAATCTTTAATTTTTGATTTGTGGGTTGAAATGCATGAGATGCAACATATGCATGTGCTGACATGTGAGATGCATAAACAAGCAAGCAAACAATTACGTTTAGATACATGCAACATAGCTCCCCCATACTTATTTAAGAGAGGATGGGTGTAAGAAGGATGCATGAGGGTCATAGCAACTGGAATGTTCACATATGACACCTAGGAGGTTGTGCAATCCGATAAGAAGAGTCATGCAATAATCAATGCAGTCAATCAATTTTCTGAATACATAGTAAATCAAATTTCTAAATGTGTAAGTGAATAACATGAAAAATGATTATAGCCATATGGATATTCAGTTTTTCAAATCAACACAGTGAAAGATTACGCTGACTGCATTTCTATTGTTTGAGAACAGCGTATTGGAGCTACGCTCTACCCCTTCAAATTCAAACATCAAATTTTTCAACAAATATAGAATTTTTCAATGAATGAGCAGGTTAAATAATTCCTTTTTACACGAGGAGACACATGGAGCTCATGCCAGAATCCCCTACTCCTGCTCACCGTAGGCCAAACAAGAACCAAATTAGGCCTATGGTAAATAGCAACTTGGTTCAACAATAAGTGGAACAATAAAAGAAAAATCAACTCTCAATCAAATATGGGTATCTGCTATACCCAATTTAACAAGTTTAGAAGACAAAGTGCAAGACCACAATCTGATCCATACTTTGTGAATTATGCAAAACTTGTCTACCCCACATGCAATAGATTTGGGGACACCAGTACTCATTACCCCTTGAATCAAATGCAACAATCTATTAAGCAAATCAAGATTCCTAAGTTTTTGTTGCATGCTTGCAACAATGTATGTGAACCCAGAGTTGCTTGGGTTCCAAAACTCTTTGCTTGATCTGTCCTCTATAGGAATGTCTAGCAGTTGAGCACAACTAGTGGAACCAAGATAGTGGTTGCTCCAGGCCCATGATAGGAGACAAGAAAAAGTTCAGCCAATTGGTCAAGAAAGAGGGAGGACAGGTAAGGTTCGAAGTTAAAGATAAAGGTAAGATCATTGACACATGATCCATTGGTAAGAACTCTTCTAATCTTATTGAAAATTTAATTTTGGTAGAAGGCCTTAAGAATAATCTGCTAAGCATAAGTCAACTTTGCGACAAAAGCCATAAGGTGCTATTTGATGTCAATGAATGCAAAATCTTTGAATAGAATTCTGATTCTATAAAGTTTGTTGGTCATAGAATAAACAATGTCTACATGGTAGACCCTGATTGCTGCTTTTCTGAAAATCTATGTTAATCAGCCAATCAGCCTAATGAGGCATGGCTATGGCATAGAAGGTTAGGACATGTTAGCTATAGTGTTCTACATAAACTAGCAAAGCATGATATGGTAAGAGGATTGCCAAACCTGTCTTTCAAAGGAACACTAAAACTTGTAAAGCATGCTCCCTAGGAAAGCATACCAGAAAATTCTTCAAATCTATAAATGAATCTATGTCATCAATGATACTTGAATTCCTGCATATGTATCTATTTACGCTGGAGGCCACCCGGGGGTGTTTGGACCCGTACGGGTTAGACGGGGTGAAAATGACCTCGGGGAGGTCATTTTTCTGTTTTTTTTCTTTTTTCTTTTGGTTGTGCGCGGGGAAGGGGAGAACCGGCCCGGGGTGGCTGACCTCGCGCCCACCCGGGGTCAAATGACCCCGGGCAGGCCCGCGTGGGACCTACTCGCGTGGGACCACCCGTTGACGTACTTGGTGGCCTACTTGGCCTATTGGCTGGCCAGCTTCGTGATCCCTCATGGAGAGGAGGGAGTTCTGCGAGCATAGGTGATCTACCCGGCTTGTTTGATGGCATGTGGTCGTAGGGTTGTTATTCCTCCGGCTGCGTTGGCAAATTTCTATCATTCCTTCGGAGCCCTGACTTCACATTCATCGCCGAGAGACAAGCACATTCTGATGTCCACCCATTATCTGAGTGTGTGGGCGGGCTTGCTGTTGCCAGAGTTATCACAGAGGACACCAGTGAATAATCCAGCTGTCTCGCTCATCTTCACTTTTGATGGTCACCTGGACCAGGATGCAGTGTTGCAGCTTGCTAGTGCCCGCCGCACTTTGTCCTTCATTCTGGGAGGGGCGAGAGTCTGAACTTCGACCACAGCTCTCATCTGTATCATCCTTACTTGGAGCGACAGGGCAACACAGTTGCTTGCAGGTTATCTTCGTGGGCTTTGCCTTCCCTACATGCACTAGCTGAGTGCGTTGTTTGCATACGGCCCGGAGTTCTGGTCTACCGTCGTTTCAACATAGAAGTTCTTGAGCCATATTGTCTGCACCGGTTTGCCAGAAGTTTTGGGTATGATTAGGCCATTCCCCCGAATGCAGATTTCCCCTTGGTCCTTCGGTAGTACAGACACAGGGATGTTCACCTAGTGGCGGCTTCATGGCAGGATTTCCTCTTCCGTGACATGAGTGCCCCATCCCGGAGCAGACACGCAGGGGCCACTTTGACACGCACTATGCGCGCTGGTGGTTCAGGGAGGACCAAGGGCGCCCTCCCCTCTCCCCTCTCTCTTCCTTGGAGCTGTGAGAGCTCCTTTTTTCTGAGGTGTGAAGCCTCCCTTCTACCCCCTTCCTGAGTGTGAAGCTCAGCACCGTCGCTGCTACCGCCATCGAGCCGCCATCGCACCGCCACTGCCAACCCGCCGGAGTTCTGTCCACCCCTAGATAGAACAACAAAGCATGAATTTTAGCTCTCCATAAGGAGCTCAGGTCGTGCCCAAACTTGGAGGTTTCGTTCCCCACGCTCCCCCCAGCCTCCACAAAAATAATTTAGGTTATTTCCCATTCATTTGCCATTTTTCCCAATTCTTCCTTTCCATCCCAAGTAATCTATCTTCTGTGCAGATCTCTGTTCTAGAACCCCAGTTCTTCACCCATTTGCCCCCCTTCCCAAATTTTGATAGATCTGAAATTTGGACAGCGTATTCTGTCCACCAAATACATCTTCCAAAAATTATTTCACGATTTTTAAAGTTCTGGTACCCTTCTGAAAAATTAAAACTCAGGCTAAAATCTATTCTGTCCTATGCAGCCTAGATCAGACCCATGTCCAGTCAAAAATCCATTTCCCCTGTCAAACCATCTCTAGAAAATCCATAAAAAATATTGGCATCTTCCTTACTTCCCCCTCTACCTCCCATAAAAATCTCAGCTTCCAGATCCACCGCCTTCCCTTCGGTCAACTCTTGTTCTCAAGCAGATCCAAATCTATCTTGCCAGATCTGGTTCTGTGAACCAGTAGGTTGTAAATTCGACCAAGGCCACTAAAGAGATAGTCAAAATTCCTTCACTGGCCTGGGGTTGTAGATATCTGAAAGGGCTTTCCAACGGCACTAGTCTCGCATCGATCCGATGTCAGGGCTGATCGCAGCAAGTGTTCTCACTGGGTCGCGCACTGCAGAAATAGAAGAACCAGCCCGTGGATAGCAAGCCGCATTGACCGCCTGGCCGGCCGACTCACCTTCCACAAGGTGAACCAGCACGATTTGGGAGTGGGAGGCCATGGGCAGTTTTAAGAGTGTCTGAGAAGATTGCATGGGTCAGGGTGTGATGCAACATTAGTTGGCAAATGCTACTCATATTTTTGCTGCAGCCTAGTGTTGAGATTGCAGAAGAGTCATTGACTAATTTAGGATGTTTTTATGCTTTTGACTAAATAATCAGGTGGTTTTGGAGTTACAAGAAGATGGAAAACTGACAACCTCAGATGAGCCTCCTGTTGTGTTTGGTTGCCTCGGTGAAGAGTTTCTACAGAAGGTATAGTTTTTTTAGAAAAGTGTATGTGATCATCGCTGGTTTATTTTTGGATGTTCTCATTCTCTGTAAAACAAAAGTAAATATAACAAAACCTTTATTTTTTTGCTTGAGATTGTGTACATGGGTTTTATAAAAAAGATGAGGGGCAGTGCAGTCTGTTGGTTCTGTACAAAGTCTATTTTGTACCTTCTACTGTGCAAGCTCAGCTGTCCAACATCCATTAGGAAGACAGCAAGGACTGGAAGGTCGGGATGCACAGTGCATTGCAGCCATTTAAGCTGATAACAGTTGGGGCATAAATTGCATGTGGCTGTACCTGAATTTTTAAGATAACATTCAAGTACTCCATCTCTAAGATTATTGTTTGTGCCCCCCTGTGCTTTAAGCTTTTCTACTCTTTTATATATGACTCTAATGTCAAATGTGTACCTCTCTTTCAACCTGACAGTCAGGTTTACGGCCACAAACATGTCTACGGTTTGCTATTGGAGATGGGGGCTTAAGGCTGGTTGATGGGAAGCTCGAAATGGCTGATCTACAGTTCATTGGGAAGTCCTATTCTCGACGTGGGTTTGCTGATAGCTACTCTAAGGTTAGTAATACATATGCTGCACCATAAATAATTTGAATTTTAATACATTGATGCAGCCTTGAAGATCACCTTGGTTTCAGAAGCATTTGAAGAGCCAAATGAGTCCTGGACAAGTTTCTCCTGGTCTTGAAACCCATAAAACTGCAGTTACTTTAGCTTCTTACACACCCTCACACCATCCTTTCTTCCCTTCCGAGTCTTCGGGCTCGTGGGAGGCGAGCCGAGGTTCGAGTCACGTCAGTTCCTTTCCGGTACTCGGATCCCAGGTCGCCACAGAGGCCGCCGAGATATCTCTTTTTTTAACCTCATTTTTTTCTTTTTTTTAACCTGAGAACCTTGTGGCTGTCGTCCATAGCATGTTGATATCAGGGGACATGACCTGGAGTTTGTGCTGTTGATGGTTTGCAGTCATTGTAGCCATGACCCCGACTCTCACCGGTGGCTGGGTAACATGGAATTTGACTGGTGGTCTGGGAACTGGTAAGCCTTGGTGGCATAGTGCTAGAGTTATGACCGGGTTCATGGTCACTCGACCATAATAGGCTGGTGACTGGAAATGATGGGTTGACGAGTTCTCATGATGGACGCATCCAGGGTTGTTGTGGCGCAGATGTCAACCAAGGTGATGTATTGGCTGAGATTGGCTGGGATGGACGATTGGAATGGTGGATGAGTTGCCGGTGTATGCGGGCTGACCACGGTGGCACGTGACCGAAGAAGGTATGAGCCAACCTGAGATGTGTATGGCTAACGGGGAAGTGTAAGATTAACAAGCTGGAAGGGAGTACTGGCCGGGGACTGGTATAGGCCTATCATGGATGTGTGGTCCAGGGGGGGCCGACGTAGGCCGAACGTGATGGTATACGACCGGTGGGGAAGTGCAAAATTCACAGGCTAGAGCAGGATATTGGCTAAAAACTGGCGTGGGTCAACTAGAAAGGTATATGGTTACTAGAGAGTGGGTGATTGGTTTTCCCAGATGGAGGATAAGAGAGTTTTTTTTATTCTCTTTACCAGCTCTGCCACCCTTTCGGGTTTTCACCAGAGCTGTCCCCCTTTTACTTTTTTCGATGCGCCCTTATGGGTTTTCACATTGAGGGGTTACCTAATTTTGCCTGAGGGGTCATGAAGTGATTCATGTTATCTCATCACAAGGATTGTGTAGAGAAAATTAAAGACTCTGTATAATATATCTAACTTCTTTGGCCATATTGGCATTGTCATTGTTAGATGTAAGTGTTGGTCACAGAATTTCTCTTTTTAATATTGTTTATTTGTTGTCTCGTGTAATGAGAGATGGGTATAACCTTCTCGGAGAAAAGGGAAATCTACACCGATGCACATATAAGGCTGCTTAGGTAGCCTGTGAATGGTTCATTCCGTGAGTTTGGTTTGATCAGACGATGTAGATTCGGGTGTGGGACTTTTCTCCACCGACCTTAGTCAGTGTTGATTTACATCGGCATAACATCTGAACACTCTTCTTTAACTATCAAAGAAAGTCCTAGAGTCCCTTACATAGGTTCTGATGTCAAGGGCATACTCGCTTGCATGGCTTACAATGCACTCCCCCTATACATCAACAACAGTAACTATTGAAGGAATTAGGGTTCTTGCAAAGGCCGTGTTTAATTTGTTAAAACCTTTTGATTTGCATGCATGGGTGTGGCTTACAGAAGGCCGGAGACATATTAGGGTGTCATGGTGGCTTATGGATCTTAGGGGTATTTTGATAAGTTTATGGGTTCTAAGGGTATTTTGGTAATTTGGGTCTAGGTGTAGTAACTCAGAATTACATACACATATATATGATGGAAGATGAAAGGCATTGTGAGCAGGGATACTGATATAAGGCTGCTGTCATGGCATGGCGGATTCCCGCCTTATCGAGTATTCCGCTGAAGAAGTGAAGGACGCCCATCGATCATTCGGTAGCCCCTTGATGATAACTATGTGAAGGGATAATCGACCATTTCTCATACCAGCTAGGGGCTTTGAACCCCATGATCCACTCAATTAAGCATTCATGGTCATAGCCGTCACTGGCATATTATGTCCCTGAAGGTGCCAAAATTATCCCCTCAATTTCAAGTTTGGTGTCTCTATGCTGGCTATACAAATCCCAAATAGCCGGTAACAAAGACACATTTTGAATGAGTTTATATCCTAAGTTGTTCTCTGAAATTAAGGAGTTGCAAGATGATGACCTTGTGCTTGTGGAAATAAAGGGTAGGCTGGATCAACGACCTGATTTCAAGATAGCAATAGATGGGAGGCTATTATTCCATGAAAGGACTTGTGTGCCAGATTATCTCAATATCAAGAATAAGATTCTAGAAAAAGCACATCGATCAAGGTATACCATTCATCCCAGTGCTACTAAGATGTATCAAGATTTGAAGGGAACCTTCTGGTGGCCTAATATGAAGAGAAAGATCACAGAATTTGTAAGCTGTTGCTTGGTCTGTCAGCAAGTGAAGGTCAAACATCTCAAACCGGCCAGGAAATTGAAGCCACTGAAGATACCTGAATGGAATTGGGATAGTATTGGTATGGATTTCATCATCAGATTGTCAAGGACCTGAAGTGGGTTTGATGCTATATGGGTGATTATGGATCGTCTGATGAAGTCTGCTCACTTCTTACCTATTAAGAGTTACTGGACAGTGGATGTCCTAGCTACACTTTACATTAAGGAGGTGGTGAGACAACATGAAATCCCTATATCTATAGTCTCATATAGTCTCAAGGAGAGATCCGAGGTTCACTTCTCACTTTTGGAAGGGGTTATAGTCATCTTTGGGAACACGGTTAATTTTCAGCACAACTTTTCACCCTCAGACTAATAGACAGATGGAAAGGACAAATCAAATTATTGAAGATATGTTAAGGGCATACATGATAGATATTGGTGGTGGTGGCATGAGCATTTACCCTTGATAGAATTTGCATATAATAACAATTATCAATCTAGTATCAAGATGGCACCTTTCGAGGCACTATATGGTAGGAATTGTAGATCCCCTTTGAGCTAGAGTGAGACTGGAGATAAAAGTTTGTTAGGACTAGATATGGTGTAAGACACTACTCAGAGTATCCAATTGATCAAAGAAAGATTAAAGATTGCCTAGTCGAGGCAGAAAAGTTATGCAGAGAATACTGTTGACGAGGTCATACCTCGTGTTGCTTTCTCACTGCCATACTTCGTGTCATTTTTATGTTTTCCATACTTCGTGTTGTTTCTGAGTATTCCTTACTTCGTGTCATTTTTTATGTTCTTCATACTTCGTGTCTTTTTTATGTTTTTCATACTTCGTGTTATTTTTTCGTATTTCATACTTCATGTTATTTTTACATTTTTCCAAACCTCGTGTCGATATTCATACTTCGTGTTGTTTTTGTGTCTTCCATACTTCGTGTCGTTTTTATTGTCTTCCCTACCTCGTGTCATTTTTATGTTATTCCATACTTCGTGTCATTTTTGTGCTTTCCATACTTTGTGTCATTTTATGTTTTTCATACTTTGTGTCATTTCTGTGTATTCCATACTTCGTGTCATTTTTGTGCTTTCCATACTTCGTGTTATTTTTGTGTCTTTCATACTTCGTGTCGTTTTTGTGTATTCCATACTTCGTGTCGTTTTTGTGCTTTCCATACTTTGTGTCATTTTATGTCTTATACACTTTGTGTCTTTTTCTGGTATCACACCTCGTGTCATAGTTGCACTTGCATACCCCGTGCACATCCATACTTCGTGTACTTCTTCTCTGGCTATACCCCATGCACTTCTCATTGGCGAGAAAGCCTACCTCGTGTCATTTTTCGAAAATCATTCCTCGAGTAGGTCTGCCATACCTCGAGCAAGGCTGTTAGAAAAAGCGTACCCATGTTGTTTCGTTTGAAGGCTTACCTCGTGCATATTTTGGAAACCTTGTACAGGCTTTACATGCTGAGTTAATATTCTTCGTGCAATTTTTTTCAGCATCATACCATGTGTTGCCTTTACTCGTATACCCCATGCACCTTTTGTTCCACTAGCAGCTTTCTGGAAAAACATATCTCGTGCATGTTTTTGCTCTTAGGAATGCATACCTCGTATATGCTTTCTATTTCTATGAAATATGCATATACAAGTCTCTGTGTTCTTCCACTAACAGAACATTTCCATACCTTGGCCTGTGAGCTTCCTCCATAATCAACTTTTTAGTTTCTGCATGATCTGGCACACAGATCCGACCTCAGAATAATAATCTTCCATCGGCCATCATAGAGAAATCTGGCCTTCGATCAATATTAGTTTTGATCTCAACCAGTGTAAGATCATTCTCTTGCAACTTCACTAGATCTTCAATTAATGTAGGTTGTGACCAGATGTTGGTAATAATACACCATTCATTCTCCGGGTTAATATCAAGTTTTAACTTAGCAAAGTCTTCAAGGAGGTTTGTCATACCCCTCCTGAGGCTAGATAACATAGCCATGGGCTTCTGGCTGAGTGCATCTGCTATCGATCGCATTTGCCTTCCCAGGGCGGTATTGGATAAAGAAATCGAAGTCCTTAAGGTACTCCAGTCATCTCCTCTACCTCATATTCAACTCCTTTTGAGAGAAGAGATATTTCAAACTTTTGATGTCACGTCCCGAGCCATATGTGTACAGCGAAAGTAACTCGGGAACGTAGGCAAGTCGGTAATATGCCTCAAGCTAGTAATGTAATCAGAGCGCAATAATATCTACATACGAGGAACACACAAGGATATAGACTCAAATACCAACTTTATTGATAATAATGATCCAAAGGTACATAATATCGACTCTTATTCCACTAGACTCAAGAAAACAAGATTACAGGACTAGACTCAATAAAAGAAAATTACATCATTGACTCATGACTGCTAGACAATCTAGGCTTCTCTTGACCTTCATTCACTCTCAGACCCATCCTGATCGTAGCCTGAATTCGAGTCACTTGAACCTCCTAAAAAGATTAGAAAAGTAGGGTAACGAGCACACTTGCCTAATAGGTATCTTCGCATTAACATGGAGGCATAGTTTAAGTAATTACATTTTCACTCTATTGAATAAGATAAAGAAAAAATGCGATAAAACACACGAATGAAACCTAAATAACAAGATATGAACTATAGGAACATGAAGCATATGAATGAATGATTTTTGACTGAGAAAGGGAGGCACACATGTGTTGCATATTTTTCTATTTTTTTATAACTTTTCTCTTTTTTTCTCCCTTATTTCTCTTCTCTCTCTCTCTCTCCCTCTTTCTCTCTCCTCTCTCCACCGCCATCGCACTTCTCTCTCTCCTCTGCCTGCCTGCCTCTTCACGTTGAAGCCGCCCGCGCTGTCGCGTTGACCGCCCACCTCCGCGCCCGTTGCCGCACCTGCTAACGCTGCCCTCTGCGTGAGAAACGCATTGGTCGCGCTTCTCACGTGGGTGGCCAGCGCCTTGCATTTTTTTTTGGTAAAGAGCTTCTGTTGTTTTTTTATATATATAAAAACCAAGCATCAACTTGGTTGCCCATGGGCCTTTGGTCCATTTGTACATCTCTCTTCTTTTTTTTTTATTTTTAACCAAGCCAAGGCTTGGCTCCATGCCATGGGCCTTTGGCCCATTTGTGTAATTTTTTTTCTTTGTTCATGCTACCGGACTTTGGCCTATTGTTGTGCAGATTTGTGTAGATTTTCTCCTTGTACTGATCGAGTACCCACAAAATAAATTTTTATTTCTCAAATTTTAATTAATCTCATCCAACTAAGCATTTTGGTTTGACATTGTGATTAAGTGTGATAAGTGCATATTTATTCATATTAAAGCTCATAAAAAGTGTGTATAACATAAATTAACATGTAAAAATGCACAATCATCAAGTATCGCCATCACTGGTGCGACGAAGAGCTGTTGAACTTGGAACTGTCGGGTGCCATGGGCACCGTTGTGACTGGATGTAAGACCCTGGATTTTTGGATCTGGTTCCGTGGGTCGCGGATCGTGTCCGAGTGAGTTTCAAACTCTTTATAATAGTTTTTTAGACCCCTTGTTGGTGTGTTTTTGGATTATTTTGGGTCCATGGCAGTGTGTGGGAGGTCCTGTCTTTTTCTCGAAATTTTTCAGGGTCAGATTCTATTTTTCAGGCTTTTTATGGTGTCCCGATGATTTTCAGGGAATTGAATCTCTACATGGAAATGAAACGAATCGTGAGAAAAGAGCTGCCTACCCCAACAAAATTTTAATAAGTGGAATATCTAAATCCTTCCTCTCCTAGAGCATCTTCGCCGAGGATCAGGGAAATCATTTTAATCTTCAGATCTTGAATTATTTTATGCTGAACATTCTTTTGCTTCTGAACTTAGGGAAATTCTGAGTGTGTGTGACCATCTGCGCATGGTCGTGTGGAGCTTGCTGCAAATCTGGCAGCATGTGTGTGTGTGTGTGCTTTACAGATCCGACTCTCGGATCGTTTTGGAGACGAAGTCTCCGTGTGTGTGTGTGGAGGTAACACTCAATGTGCGCTCTTATTGGAGTGAGTGAATCCTCACCGATTTGGTGAGGGGTGGATGTAGGAGGACGTGAAGGTCCTGCGGAACCACCTAAAAATTCTCTCGCACTGTGTGATTGGATTTGTGGTTTGTCTGTCTATCTTGCCATCGATAGTTGAGTGTCATTGGGAGACTGAGTGAATCGTTTCAACCTCTGTTTCATCTTGGATTTAGCTAGTCTCATTTCTTAGTTTAATTTTTAGTCTATTATTTTTCTTAAAATTTGAATTCTACTTCGGGGATAATTCAACCCCCCCTTTTTGTCCACTCGTGTTATTGAGGACCAATAAGTTCCACCCGCCCCACTACAATGGGCAGCTAGATCCTAATGTGGCCAGAGAGTGGCTGGATGACATGGAGAGAGTGTTCAGCTCCATGGAGTGCACAGAGGATGAGAAGGTGATGTCTGCTAGCTATCAGTTGCAGGGCTCAGCTCGGGCCTGGTGGACAGCAGAGTGGGAGATGACATTATAGTCGCATCCCCTTTGGCAGATTGCATGGCGGGAGTTCGTCGTGACGTTTGTGCGTGTTTTTTATCCATCCCACATCAGATCGTGGAAGATGTACCAATTCTTGAAGTTGACCCAAGGATACATGACAGTGATGCAGTATAGATCCAAGTTCATTGAGTTGGGGCGGTGTGCTCCTCATATCATGGTAGATGAGGAGTTGAATACTCAGCAGTTTGTCAGGGGTCTGAGGCCATAGCTTAGGCATCCCTTGATCGTAACTTGTGTCGCCAACCTGGAAGCAGCTTCTCAAGCGACAGCATCTTTAGAGCAGGATTTGCAGTGGACTCGAGATCAGGGCAGTGTCGGGCAGGTGCAGACAAGCCACAGTCAACAGACGACTGTACAGCAGCAGAGCACTTTCCAGCACTCCGCAGGTAGCATAGGGGCATCTCCAGCAGTGGCATCTTCAGCGGGTTCTGTGTCCTTTGGATCCAGGCTCAAAAAGATGTTCAGGAAGGCTAGTTTTGGTATGAGGCACCAGGAACATAGAGAGCAGAAGGAGGCATCATCGGGTAGTGTGCAGCAGCCCTCACCTGATGAGGGCATCTCGCACCACTCTGGTGAGGACACCAGACCCACCGGACCCATCACACGGAGCCGACGCCGCACCACCCTGACACCACCGAGCTTGTGGCTCAGAGATTCAGCATCCAGAGTATGTATTTTATTTGTATTGTGGTGGTATTGTATTATTAACCACTAGACATATTTTATTTTATTTTGGCTAATAGTCAAAGGTTGGTTGTTGTCTTTTGTTTGATTAGGCCAATAGCCATGGGATATGAATGTCCTTAGTTGAATTGTCTAGGGGTATGTTTGTCCAATCGTAATTTAGCCATCCTTATATAAAGGAGGCTAGTGTATGGCTTCTCATTGAATGAATGCTAGAAAGAAGAAACCCACGTAGCTTTCTCCCCTCCTGTTGCTTCCCTTCCCTCTCAAGCTCCTTTTGAGATTTGAGTGTTTGCTTGGTGAGAGATCGTCTGATGTGAGACCGAGCTACGTGAGGCAGTAGTTATCTTGTCTCATTCGCATCTTCAGAGTGTTGTCGATCCTTTCAACGACGCAGCCACGTCAAATTTGGTATCATAGCCCAACACCGGCATCTCCGTCAACCCCGGCATCGATTCCCCTCCACAACATTGGTACATGAAAAAAAAACATAAGGAGTCCTCTTCTTGCGATTGAAAGAGAGAGAGAGAGAGAGAGAGAGAGAAAGAGAAAGAGAGAAGTGAAAAAAAAATAAAAAAGGGTTCGCAGGGGGGGCCTCATCGCCCGTGCCCCCTTCAAACTTCCCACGACCGCAACGACCTTTCCCCACCACTACCTGTGCCGCGTGCGCCCGCCCGCTGCAGCGCGCATACTTCGCGCCAGCACGAGTTGCCCGCCTGCATGCCCACGCTGTCGCCCGTGCCCGCGTGCGCTCGCCCATGCTCTGGGCTCGCCCCGCCTACGCTGGCCAACGCACGCCTACTGCATGCCCGCCCTGCCTCGTCGCCCAAACCCGTCGAAAGCAGGCACCCACCAGACCGCCCACGTGCCCGCCCGGCTGCGCCCCGGGCCTGCCTTCGCGCCCACCTACTCACGCCCACCTGACTGTTGCCCGCACGCCCGCACCGTGACCCACCGCGCTCGATGCCTACTCGCCCACGCCTGTGCCCGGTCGCGCTCTCCTGTGCCCATGCATGCCCGCCCACCACCACCAATGCATGCTCGCCCGCGCACACTCCCGCCTGCCGCGCCTACCCGTGCCCGCAACCGCCAGCTAGTCACCCACCGCGCGTGGCTGCCCGCGTGCCCCACGCCGGCGCCCGCGTGTACGCGCCTGCGCCCACCACTGCGTGCGCCTGTGCCCGCCAACGCGTGCACCCGCATTGCCTCCCGTGTTGACCACCCACCCCACCACGTTTGGCCGCCTGCCAGCCATTGTTGATTGCCAGCCGTGTGAGACCTGCGCGAAGGTTTGAAAAAAAAGTCAAAAAAGAGTGGTTGAAAAAAAATTATCGTTGAAATATATATATGATGCGGGACGACGATGAGACTCGACACCGACTGGGACTCTAGCAAGCTCGCGCTCGTCCCTAGCGAGGGAAGCGATCGGACGTGCACGGTTGAGGAACCGGCAGCGAGTCAAGGGTGGTCGGCTCTCTCTCTCGTGCCCGGGTCGGGTCACGGGTTGGTATCTCACTCTCTCTCGCAGCGGTGAAATAAGTACATCGAGCTAGGAATCCTACCACAAGATATCTAGCACTGTTAGATTATTTTTTCACTTTTGAGATTATTTTTCACTGATCTACATTATTTTTCACTTTCGTAAATATAGATGTGGAAAAATAGTCTCCTGAACTTCGTACTATATTTTTAAGATTTGTTTGATTGGAGAAAAATGTCTAACCACCCGTGGAAGGCTACAAATATTAGGAAGAAGGCGTCATAAGGAGCCCTGGGCCTTATCCCATGGGACAACTCTACGATACTAAAGTAACGATCGTGGTGAGATGAAGAGCAGCCAGAAATAAAGTAGATACTAGAGTGTGAGAGTGAAGTAGTCAAGTCTGGGAGCCAAAGGTGACGAGCATGATGTACTCGACGAGTACACGGAGAGTGCTCGCCGTGTTCAGATCATGCTCGGTGGTCAACTCTCTCTACTATCTCTCTCCTCTTCTGTGGATCCAAGCGTTTCTTTACGTGTGTGCGAGTAGGGATCTCTGTATATCTGTCCGTCCTTCGTAATTTGATCGGAGGTTTATTTATACTGGTTGTCTTGACGGTGGAGATCTATCCTTTAACATAGAAGGACGTGAGTCGTGGGATAATGTCTCCCCGCGATCGTGGGGAGTTTTCCGTTATGTGTCTGTTTATCTGGGTCGTGCGGCCTTCAGGTGAGTCTTATGGCGCTCTAGGTGCGGGCTCGTCCTTACTGGGGTAGAGACCGACAATGACGAGAGTAACGTTCGGTCGTTAGAGTGTCATAGTTAGTACCCGAGATATCCGTGTCGATATTCCTTATGGGTTGGCGGATCTCCATCCATCTTCATTGAGCTGCCAGGTGTGGGCTGCTAATTGTTGGACAGCCTGTTTTGTGTCCAGCAGGTCTTGGGCCGATGCGGGCTTGGCACTAGCTGGCCGCACTTGGGCCGAGTCTATTTTATCATTCTCGATAAGAGTGATTCAGATAATGTACGGGACGACTCTAGTTTAGTGCAGTTAAACTCATTGAATGCGTGCAGAAACCTTCCAACAATGTGAACCAATCGTAGCTTTATTTTAGCCACAAGTTGAACTTGTATTTTAAATATTTCTATTTTATCTCATGTCCCTATATGGGAGATATATTTTGAGAGGTGTTTTAAAGTACATAGACAACGCAGTAGAGTTAGCTTGCACAAAAGTAATAAAAGGAGAGACAAAATATCAATGGTAGACAATATGCTCCACCTGCTACCATGAGAATGACGTGCACTCATTTGCAAGGAGGCACAAGCTTGGAAGCTGAACGTTATGACTAGAATCAGAACGTTGGATGGAAGAAGTGTCTTAAATGTACCTGAAGTTTGCGGCTATAAATAACTAGGAGGTCTAAGAAGGACGACAGAATCAACAACGAAGGAGCAAATCCAAGCAGGCACTCAAACTCTCTTCTCTCGAAAGCATCCTCCAGTGATCTCAAGCTTCTTATGTATTCAAAGTCTGAGAGGAGACTTCACCGTGCTCAAAATATCATTCTTGAAGTCCCTCGTCTCAGAAAGCACTCAAGAGGAGGAACCTGATCATCCACGATAATCTCACTGTCTTCCTTCTCTATCTGTCAGTTGTTCTTTTTTTCATTTATGCTTTGTATTGTGCAGAATTGTGGTAATTCACGTATGTTCAGCAGCTAGTGTATTGAGCATTAGTTGCTCCAAGAAAATCTGCATTGGGTGTGTAAGGTTGGACTGTTGATACTATGTGATTAGTTTCCTGGAATAACTAGTGGTAAAGTTCGCTGGGACCTGTAAGATCGGTTGGGGAGCTGATTTTGGAGAAACAGCGAGTGTTAACATTTGGTTAGAGAAGGTTAGTGGAACCCTAAGGGAATTGCAAGAGACTAGACATAAGGAAGCCTAGAAAGGTTGATCGAATCCTTATAAAACCCCGTGTTTTTCGTGGTGTGCTTGCATTTCTCATATCTCATTTTCGCTCCGTTTATCACTTAACGTCTAACGTTTTTCATTTTCAATACACTGTGGTTTGCAAAGGCACACCTATTCACCCCACAATAGCACCGTGTCCTCAACTCGTGGTATCTGAGCATTCTGATCCCAACACTTGGTATCAGAGCTGTTCTGGAAACCCAACACCATATGCTTTTAATGATGTCAACATGTATCTAGTTCAGGTCAAAGTCCACACTGGCAAGTTTATGGACTCATGAAGATGTGCAGTATGAAGATTTCATGCAATGGTGTCATGTGATATGTTGCATTGATCTAAAAGTCAGGAACAAGGCCAGCCAATAGTAGTAGCAAGCCATTTAAGCTCAACCTCATATTGAAATGAAGTTGAAAATGGTTGGGAAGAACCAAAGGGCAAGGAGCTAAACATTTGATGAAATTTAGTTGCCAAGATTGATTAGAAGTTCAAGAGTACTATAGGATGAGTCAACCCTAGAGTGTAGATGCATCGACGCCTTGGCTCATAATGAAAGAAAAGCCCAGATGAGCTTCAGACTACGTCGACCCCTTGCCACAGATGCGTTGATTCCATCAAGCTCCAGTAAAAGTCTAGACCAGCCCTTGTCGTGAGATGCGTCGACCCCATTCTCTTAGGGTGTCGACGCATTGGCATTTCCAGAAGCAGGTTCAAGCGTGCCTTCCTCAGATGCGTTGACCCTATCCTTTTAGGGCGTCAATGCAATGACTTTCTAGAAAGCATTATAAACACATCTTCTGAAGGATGCATCGACACAGTAGACTTTTGGCATCGACGCATTGGTTGTTCCTCGGGCCCTATCTGTTAAACCTACACAATTTTTGAAGTTCATCTGGAGAATAAAAAATGCAAACATAAACCTCTAAAAACAACCCTTTTGAGGTCTAGAAAAGGTTCCTAGGACAATAGACTGTCCTCTCCATCATGAGGCTATACTACAACTTTTTGGGAGAAGACTTTTGATAGTTACCAGTTTAAGGAGAAGTCAGCTTTCCTGGTACTACACCTTTTGTCCACAGCCAATCAGGTTTTAGTTTCTGAAAAGGTACCCAGGATAGAAATCTATCCTTGTCTACCATATCTGCTCTTTGAGCTTTTATATTCTTGAAGATGGGTAGTGCGGCTTTCCTAGCCTTTGTTATTATTGAGAAGGAGTCTATTATTGAAAATATTCCGATGGTTAGATATTATCCTGATGTTTTTCTTGAGGATTTACCTAGTCTACCACCCAAGAGAGAGGTTCAGTTCTCTATTGATTTGATCCCTTGGGCTGCCTGGTGTTCAAGGCACCCTATAGAATGTCACCAGCAGAGTTGAAGGAATTGAATGAGCAGTTGATGGAACTGTTAGTGAAATGATTCATCAGGCCAAGCATGTCTCCGTGTAGAGCACCCCTTCTATTCGTAAGGAAGAAGGATGGATCACTGAGATTATGTATTGATTATCGGCAATTGAATCAGCTAACTATTAAGAACAAGTATCCCCTATCTCGAATTGATAAGTTGTTTGCTCAATAATATGGCGCGAAATATTTTTCTAAGATTGACCTCAGGTCTGACTATCATCAATTGAGAATTAAGGAGGGGGATATTCATAAAATAGCTTTTAGGAGTAGGTATGGCCATTCCGAATTTGTCGTTATGCCTTTCAGATTAACTAACGCACCCGCAACTTTTATGCAACTGATGAATGATGTGTTTAGAGAGCATCTTGATAAATTTGTGGTGGTGTTCATTGATGATATTTTGATATACTTGAGGATAAAGGATGAGCACGAAGATCATCTAAGGGCAGCATTATAGATATTGAGGGTTAATAAACTTTATGCAAAGTTGAGCAAATGTGAATTCTGGCTTGGGGTATCATTCCTTGGTCATGTGATTTCAAGGGAGAGAGTTGTTATTGACCCTTCAAAGGTGGAAGCTGTTAAGAACTGAGAGAGACCCAGCAATGTTGCCGAGGTTCAAAGCTTTCTAGGTTTGACTAGTTATTATCGAAGGTTTATTAAAGATTTAAACAAGATTGTTGTGCCATTGACGAGGTTAACTCGGAAGGAGAACCCGTATGTGTGGTCGGAGGATTGATCAAGGATTTTTTGGATATTTTTCGTCATCTAGAGTTAGAAGCTGACCATGAGATTCTGCATCGTGCCACTGTTAAGGTTGGTCAGAGTAGTCACCGATGTGGCAGGAAGGGACCACAGAGGAAATTGAAAGGGCGAGATACCGCGCCAGGTCCCAAAGAAAATCAATCTTTTAAGCGTCACCGTGGAAGGCGTGGCGGGAAGAAAAAGAGAGACAAAAGTCATATAAGATGAACTGCAGGAAGAGAGGTCATTTCGCTCATGAGTGTCTTGAGCCGAAGAAGGTAATTTATGTAACTAGCTCTCCATGTGTTTATGTTTGTACATATGTTTTAACGGCTCATTCTAATCTTATGTGGATTGTAGATGCATGAGCAACCTAATATATAACTGTGAATCGAGTTGGCTTCGTGGAATACCATAGAATCCCTATAGGCAGGCAAAGAGTTTTTATGGGTAATGGAACCAGAGAAGAAGTCCTGATAGTCGGCTTGTACCAACTCCGTTTTTCGAATGGATGTACGTTGATACTATATAATGTGCTCTATGCGTCTAGGATCCATTATAATCTCCTATCAGTTTCTAGCTTGTTTATCTTTAGGTTTTTATTCGATCTTTCCCTGTAGTAGTGTAAATATTATTTTGGACAATATTATGTATGGACATGGTAAGATGAATGATGGTTTCTTTATATTGGATCTTGCTATAGACAATGTCTCTTGTTCTTCTTCTCTTTCAACAAGTGTGTTGAATAACAAAGGCTTAGATTATGCGACATGGCATCCTCGTTTAGGTCACATAAGGTAAAATAGAATAGCTAGATTAGTTTGAGAAGGTCTTTTGGGGTCACTCACTAAGGTCATCTTGCCAGTGTGTGAGCTGTCTCTTGCTAGGAAAGCATGCCGGAAGCCTTTTGGAAAGGCTGTAAGGGTATCGGCACTTTTAGAGTTAGTCCACTCCGACATCTGTGGACCAATGAGTGTGAGGGCTCGACACGATTATGCCTCGATAATGGCCTACGGCCATGCCCAGTAGGGCGATAGCAAATTCCCCCTCCCCGGGGTTTCTTGTTATTCGTCGATCATAGTGTTTCTATGATTGATCGGATTGGGTGTGTGTGTCTATGGGCATGTACTATAATAAATCGATGGTGGGTGGATGGTTTAATGATGGGAAGTGTCGAGTGCCCCTTCATTCCCTCCATGAGTTGTAGGGGTGCCGGCGATATCCATGATATTGGCTAAGCCTTTGTGTGACCCATTGAGCTGGTTTCTGCCTGACATTGCTCGTCACAATACGTTTCCCCATAGGGTGTTCGACAGAGTGCCACTAGGAGTTTTCTTCTCCTCCATCCACTGAACTTCCCTCGACCCTCCCCAAATCAGGCATGAGCCCATCTCCATGGGCTGGGAGTGCCCATCTTGGCGCAGAGAGGGGTGCAAGGGCTTGTCCTTTTTCTTGATAATTTCCACCATTGTGCCTTGACGCTGAACAGAAGAAAAGTTGCCTATCTACGTTCAGGTTTTTTCTTTAACCGGACCTGTGATTTAGCTACCGGGGAGGGGAACAACCCTGTTTGTGGATTTTTATTCCATCATCCTCTATTTACTCTGGGCTTCAAGGGGTCTATCGTATCATGATATGTTTCCCCGGAAGCCCATTGCACAAAGTAAAATAATGAACGACACGTAGGTGGCCACATTAAACTCAGTTGGTTTCTGAATTACCTTCTCTGGACACCGTGAGCCCTTCGTAGGCTAGCCCTCAGGGTTCTTAAATGGTGATCCCAGAAGTCTGAGATAGCCCTCACGAGGTTTCTCAACCTTTTTTTACAGTTCTACACCGGACCCCCAGTGTGTAAGCCCGCTTGTTGAATTGAGCATCCCCTATCATGGGGAGATACTATCTGATTTCCTTTAGACTTCATGTGTCCTGAGACATGTTTGTGCACATTGCTGTCTCCAATTGGTAAATCAAGGAACCACCTGCATGTGCTGGAGTAGAAGCCATGCAAAGCTGTCGGCATGGGAGCCGATGATTAAAAGGTTGTCGGCTTAGAGGCCGATAATGGGGTGGCTATTGGCTGAGGAGCCAATGGTGGGAGAGCTATTGGCTTGAAGCCCCGATGGCTGAATATCTGTCGGCTTGAAGCCCTGATGGCTGAATATCTGGTCGGCTTGAAGCCCCGATGGCTGAGTATTCTTTGGTTTAAAGCCCCGACAGCTGAGTATTCTTCGGCTTGAAGCCCCGATTGCTGAGTATTCTTCAGCTTGAAGCCCCAATGGCTTAGTATTCTTCGGCTTAAAGCCCCGATGGTTGAACATATTTCGGTTTAACGCCCCGTTGGCTGAATGTCTTTCGGCTTAACGTCCCGATGGCTGAACATCTTTCAGTTTAACGCCCTGTTGGCTAATGTCTTGTCGGCTTGAAGCCCCAATGGCTAAACGTTCTGTCGATTTAACGCCCCGAGGGTGAAATATCTTGTCGACTTGAAGCCCCGATGGCTGAATGTCTTCGATTTAATGCCCCGATGGTGGAATATCTTGTCGACTTGAAGCCCCGATGGCTGAATGTCTTCAGTTTAACACCCTGATGGCTGAGCAATCTGTCGGTTTAACACCCCGATGGTTGAGGATCTTATCGGTTTAACACCCCATTGGCGGAATATCTGTCGGCTTGAAGTCCCGATGGCTGAACATCTTGTCGGTTTAAGCCCCGATGGCTAAGGATCTTGTCGATTTAACGCCTCGTTGGCGGAATGCTTGTCAGTTTAATGTTTCGTCGACGAAATGTCTTCGGTTTAACGCCCCGATGGCAGAACATCTTATCGACTTGAAACCCCGATGGCTGAATGTCTTCAGTTTAACGCCCCGATGGCTGAGCTATCTGTCGGTTTAACGCCCCGATGGTTGAGGATCTTATCGGTTTAACGCCCCATTGGCGGAATATCTGTCGGTTTGAAGCCCCGATGGCTGAACATCTTGTCGGTTTAAGCCCCGATGGCTGAGGATCTTGTCGAGCCTACATGTTCTTTTTGGACCATCAACCCTACTTGTGTTTCAACTTTTGGTTTTGACTTACATGTCCTTTTTGGACTGTCATCTCATGTAAATTTCACTTGTAGTGTTAGCTTACATGTCTTTTTTGAATTGTCAACCTTACATGTGTTTCAACTTTTGGTTTTGACTTACATGTTTTTTTGGACTGTCAATTTTACCAAATTTCACTTGTAGTGTTAGCTTACATGTCCTTTTTAGACTGTGAACCCTACTTGTGTTTCAACTTTTGGTTGACTTACATGTCCTTTTTGGGTTGTCACTTCCAGTCAATTTCACTTATAGTGTTAGCTTACATGTCCTTTTTTGGACCGTCATACTTATGTTTAAGTCTTTGGTTTTGACTTACATGTCAGTTTTGAGCTGTCAAATCTAGTCAATTTCACTTGTAGTGTTGGCTTACATGTTCTTTTTGGACTATCAGCCTTACTTATGTTTCAACTTTGGTTTTGACTTAATGCTCTTTTTGTGCTGTCAACTCTAGTCAATTCTACTCGTAGTGTTGGCTTACATGTCTTGGGCTATCAACCGTACTTGTGTTTTAATTTTTGATCTTGACTTACATGTCCTTTTTGGGCAGTCAATCCTACTTATGTTTCAATTTTTGGTCTTGACTTACATGACCTTTTTGGCCTGTCAATTCAAAAGACCACCCTAAATTTCCAAAATTCCAAATTTTCAGTTTCAAATGATGAAGATTAGACATCTCAAATTTTAAACCCCAAACCGTCAGCGTCAAACCATAAAGGTTAGCCAACACATATATCAAAATTCTGACAATCAAACCATTAAGGTCAGTCAATTCAAAGTTCCAAACTTTTGACTTCCAAACCATCAAGGTCAGCCTCAAAAATTCAAAATCCTTGGCTAACAAACCATCAAAGTCAGCCAACAACCCAAATCTCTGGCCAGCAATCCGCAAAAGTCAGTCAAGTTTCTAAACATTTGATCAGTAAATCACAAAGGTCCAACACCAATGAAGATCCATACAAGCATCTAGATGAGTTCCTCCAGATATGTTCAACTGTCAAAATCTAAAACTTCTTAGATGATACCCTTAAGCTCACTCTCTTCCCATTCTCCCTTAAGGACAAAGTAAAATATTGCTTGGGAACCTTGGGTAGAACAATTGACACATGGGGAGAGATGCAAAAAGAGTTCTTAAAGAAATTCTACCCCATTGGTAGGACTAATACCATGAGAAGGGCCATTACTAGATTTACACAAAATCCTGGGGAACAAATTCATGAGGCCTGGGACAGGTTGAATGATTTATTGAGAAAATGTTCCCATCATGGCCTATCTAGATGGCAAATTGTGTAAGTATTTTATGAGGGATTAATGGAAAACTATAGACAAATAGTGGATGTCTCATGTGGAGGGGCTTTCATGAGTAAAAGTGAGGATGAAGCCTATGATTTGTTTGAAATGCTAAGCGAAAACTCTATTAGCCATGCCGCACTTTCATTGTGTAAGAGAATGATATGACCTTCTTAGAAGGGTGGGCTCTATGAAGTCAAAAGTCAAGGAGAATTTGAGAATAGGATGGATATTAATGCACTTACTCAAAAGTTGAATAAAGTGGATATGTTGGCACAAAAGATGGAGAAGGTAGATTTGGTAGTACAAAAGGTAGATCAATTATTGTCCATGAATAGATAGGAACCTTCTTTCTCTTCTGCCCAGCAATCTCAACCTTTCTCAGATTCCAACCTTCAAGAACTTTGTGCTCTATGTTCTAGCCCAAATCATACCGTAATTGATTGTCCCATAGCGGCTCAACTTCCCCCGTTTATCCAAGAGCAAGTCTTTGCTGCTCAAGGTGTCTCTAAGCCCGCTTATGATCCATATTCTAATACCTATAACCCGGGCTGGAGAAATCACCCAAATTTTTCTTGGAAATCACAACAAGGCCCATCTACCCAAGCCAATCCCTCAATTCCAAAGCAATCCTTTCAAGTTCCGAACCAGTCTCACCAACATTTTCAAACTCCTTACCAACATAATCAACAACAACTTCCATTTCAGCAATCATCATTCCATCAAGCTCAGGCCCCATATCAACATGCTCTATCATTTCAGGACCAATATAATCAATTTTCAGCACATCGTTATCAACCTCAAGCCCCGTTTCAAGCTCCTTATCAACTGCCTCCTCAACCTCACCAGCCTAATTTTGAAGATAAATTTGACCAACTTCAGCAACTTATTCTCTCTCAGCAACAATCAATTGCTAAGTTGGAAGGTCAAATAGGTCAGTTGGCTGCTAGTAATATGAGGAGAGATGTTGGGCAGTTACCTAGTCAACCCATAGCTAATCCCCGTAATCAACAACCTCTGAGTTTCTAGCAAAAAGCTCCTATTCTTCCTCCTCCAAATCAGCCCAATCAACCTCAGCTACCCCCTCCTATCGCTCCTCAATTCGAGAATGCCAAAGCTATCTCTACCCTTAGGAGCGGGAAAATTCTCAATGATCCATATCAGGCTAAGGATGTGGGTGGTAGTAAGGGCCAAGATGTTCAAGAGGAGAGTGATAATGAGGAAGAAGAACTGATAATTGTTCAAGAGAAAAAGAAGCCGGATGGGGGGGAGAAGGCAATGGACAAAGGAAAGGTCAAGGTTGATGAAGGTTTTCAAGGATATGTTCCTAAGGTCCCTTTTCCGGATGCATTAAAGCCAAAAGCTCAAAAGAAGCCGGCCCAACAAGAAGAGATGTTGGAATTATTTAAGCAAGTCAATATCAATATTCCACTCTTGGATGCTATTAAACATGTGCCGGCATATGCCAAATTTTTAAAAGAGCTTTGTACACCAAGAAGGGCGTCGAAGGCAGCAACACAAAAAATCTGCCTCTCTGAAGATGTTAGTGCTGTTTTAATGAACTCTTTACCAAAGAAGTTGAAGGACCCTGGTGCTCCATTAATTTCATGTGATATAGGTGGGGAGACATTTGATAAAGCTTTGCTAGATCTTGGAGCTAGTGTTAATCTGTTACCCACTTACATTTATGAGTAATTTGATCAGGGAAAATTGAAGCCCACTTCTATTATCTTTCAACTTGCGGATCGGTCTGTTAAGACACCAAAGGGTTCGTTGGAGGATGTGATAGTAAAAATACATGAATGCTACTTCCCAGTAGACTTTTTAATCTTGGATATGGCCTCGTCTTAGGAGTTAAAGCATACACCAATCATTTTGGGACGTCCATTTTTGGCTACGACAAATGCCAATATAAATTGTGCCACAGGGATGATGGATATTACTTTTGGAGGAGAAAGAGTTTCACTAAATATTTTTAAAGCATCACAATACCTAAATAATGAGGAAGAATGCAATGTTATTGATATGTTTGAAGAATTAATTGAAGAATGCCCGAATGTTAGTGATAATGTGATTAAAGAGGGAAGTAGGCTTTCAGATTCATCTCTTTAATATGCGCCCTATTCTAGAGTAGAGCCTCTGCCTCCTTTAAGATTTGAACCAGTTCTTCTATCTCTTGATCAGCCGCCTATCTTAGAACTTAAACCTCTGCCAGATTCTTTGAAATATGCTTATCTAGGCCCGGACCATACTCTGCCCATAATAATTACTTCTAATCTTACCTCTTCTTAGGAATCTCAACTTTTAGAAGTTCTAAAAGAGCATAGGGGGGCGATAGGATGGTCTGTGGCAGATTTGAAGGGCATAAGTCCAGATGTATGCATGCATTATATCTATTTGGAGGACAATGCCAAGCCGAGCAGGAAAATGTAGCGCCGATTGAATCCGAATATAAAGGAAGTTGTGAAGAAGGAAGTTGTTAAATGGTTAGACGCTGGGATAATTTATGCCATTTCTGACAGTAAATGGGTCAGCCCAATGCAAGTTGTTCCTAAGAAGTCGGGGCTGACTATGGTTGTAAATGAGAAAGGAGAAGAAATGCCGATGCGATTACAAACGGGATGAAGGATTTGTATTGATTATAGAAAATTAAATTCAGTAACAAAGAAAGATCATTTTCCACTCCCATTTGTTGATCAAATTCTAGAAAGATTGACTGGGTAACAATATTTTTGTTTCTTGGATGGCTATTCCGGATACAATCAAGTTGTTATCTATCCGGAGAATCTGGGGGAGGGTGTAGCAACCCTGAATTTTAAAAATATAAAAATTTTATCAAAATTTAAAATGGTGACTTATTGAAAGTCACCAATTAAATAAATGACGCACTTCAAAACTGGCGTCAATTGATCTGGATAGAATGGCAAGAATCCTATTTGGAATAAAATAACTAAATAGCACCTCCTTAAGTGGCGCTAATTACTAAAATGGAGGGCTTCCCACCAGACGTCAATTTACAATATAACGCCCCTCATATAGTCGCCATTTTAAATAGCGCCCCTTTACAAGGCATTATTCACCTGAGAATCGTAAACGGGGACGTTGCAGAGTTCTGTTCGAACAGGGAGTTATGGCAGAAGGATCAATTAGGGAAAGGATTAGGGAGGAAAGTCCCCCGTCCTAATCAAACTCTAAAGGGCTTCAAGCCTATATATACCCTTTCTCCTCCACCGTAATCCTCTGTTCGTCAATCTAACCAAGCCACGGTAAGGAGATTATCTCTTTAAGTTATTCTATATTTTTCCCCTCTCTTATCTCCTTCTTCTTCCTGTGGGATGTAGGAACTCCGGAAGAAGATTCCACCGCCATCTTCCCTTGGTCATTGCTTTTCCTTTTGCCGCAGTTGCTGTCGAAGCCACTGCTGCTGTTGATTGATTCTTCCTGCTGTTACGGAGTAGAAGCCTTTCCTTCCTGTTGCTGTACCTTTGTCGCAAATAGAGTGTTATCTTCTTCTTACTCTACACCTAGTTCAAACACCCAGAGGTAGGGTTCTAAACCTTCAAGTACTGGATCAAACTATAAAATAAAGCATGCATTCATACAGTTAGCTATTATTTTCAAGTTATTGTTATCGTTTCTATTTCAAAAGAAATACCGACCTTAAGAAAGGCGTTATTTTGTTTATTAACGACGTTCTCAAGGGCGTTAATTAATAGACGCCTATGTTTCTGTCGTTATTTTTGTTAGAGATTCTGTAGATTCACGGCTTACCAGTACGGCGTCGTTTGACAGACGACATACTTCACACCCAACCGTTCCCATATGCTGCCGGCCGTCATGATTTAGTTTTGCTGGGATGCTCTTGAGAGGCAAAAAAAAAAATGTTAGGTCTCACACGACACGTGGTGGTCTATGGAAAAAGGATGCCAAGATGGCACCAATCCCCACAGCGGTTCCCTCCCCCATTTCAAATCCAGTTAAAATCTACAGAGAGTAACTTCCCGCTGTAGTCTCTTATTATGCAATTTCAATTTCACACATTCCTTTCCTGTATTCCACCCCGTGGTGAGCAACCTCCCACGGTAGTTATTTTTTGTGTTTCGGCATGCTTCGTGTGTGTTTCCCCTTTCCTTTCTCGTGATGTCGTTCACATCTTTTGATGATCACGGTGAGACTTCTTTTCTTTTTGTTTGTTACCCATGTGTTTTTGGCATCCACGTGTGCCCCTCTATTTGGCACCCGCATGTGCCCCTCCTTATTGTGCCTGCGCACGCTACAGTTGTGCTCTTAGCAGCACTTTCTTGCAATTTTATTTTTATCCGTCATGCACCGTGTGCACTCCCCCATAGTCCCTTGTGATTCACCAAGAGATTCACATGTTACGGAAAGGAGATCAGTTTCTGAATAGTTCATTATTTCAATTGATTGCTGTATCTGGATGTGTTTAAGTTGTGGAAATCCCGTCATGTTTTTCCTGTAGTCGCTTCGCAAAAAGCGAGCTTCAGCCTGAGAACGCGTCTGGTACCCTAGACGCGTATTTTAATACGCGTCCTTATGGGCTAATGCATATTCAACATCATCGCCCTTAGCAACTATCAGCCTTTGTGTAGATGCATCTTGATAAGTGGATGCATTCTTTTAAAGGCATCTCCCATTATGGATGCGTTCTCTTCATTCTATGAAAATTATTTAGTTTTATTTTATCCTGCATAATTTCTATTTTTCCTCATTCTATGAAAATTGTTCAGTTCTATTCTGTCCTGCATAATTTCTGTTCTTCCTGTTCTCTTTGTGTTTCGTGGTGTCATTGATCGCGGAACTTTATCTAATCCTTCTTCCCTGACCTTGTCGGGTGTCTCCTATTTTCCTTCCCCGACCTTGTCGAGTGATTTTCCTTCTTCTTCCTCGCCTCTATCGGGTGATCGCTACCCTCTCTCTCTGACCACGTCGGATGATTTTCCTTCTCATCTTCCTATTCACTCTTCTTCCCCCTTTCAGGGTCATTACCCTTTTTCATGTTATTTTCGAGGCTTTAGTCTGCCTTGATCTTAGTTAATCTCTATTTATTCTGTATCTAGTTTCTTGTTATCAGGGTCTCTGCATCCTAACGAGGGAGTTCTAGCCCTCGTCTCTCTTCCTTTTTATGATTCTTCATCTAGTTTGGTGTCCGCCGCTCCTCCGTGCTGAAGATTCTTGATCCTTGTTATCCTTTCCTTTTCCTGTCAAGCAAGGCATACAAAAGCTCATTCTACGTGAAGCTCGCTGATAAAGATTACTTCAGAATGTTACTTTCACGTTATGGATTTGCAAGGTATCTTTATTTTGTGTAAGAAGCATGCTTTCATTCTATTATTTCTGTTATTTCTACGCCTGGTTATAATGTTAATTCCTTAACATGATTGAGTGGCTTTAGGAGTCTTTGTTTAATTAGATCTTAACTTTGTGTCAAATAAAAAAGTTCGCTTCTGCAGCATCTCAAGCTAGTGATAGTTCCATACTGGGAGTCTAGTTTCTTTGCCCGATTGTTGAGGGTGATCTTGAGTATGGGTTTTTCACACACTTCACGATGAGCTATAGTCGATCTCTCTAGAGCAACACCGTTGCTGCTTTGGCCATATCTGGGTATGCACGAAGACCTTTTCTTTTCTCTGCTCGGCCAAGTGCAGGGGCAAGAGATTGACGGATGAGATAACCAACCTAGGCACTCCCCAATACGGGAGAGATCTCAAATAGGGGCAGTCTTAGAAAAAGAAATGAATAAAAAATACCATGAAAAATGCCCCTGATCCTAGTAACCGGGCCTACTATAATCCATGGTGTAGGTATTTTCTAAACAAATCTTTCAATCTATCCCAAACCTCATGGATTTGCTCTCCAGGGTTCTGAGTGAATCCAATAATTACTCTCCTCATGGTATTGGTCCACCCTATGGGATAAAACTTTTTTAAAAACTCTTTTTATATTTTTGCCCATGTGTCAATTGATCTACCCAAGGTGCCTAACCAATATTTAGCTTTGTTCTTGAGAAAGAATGGGAAGAGAATCAACTTAAGAGCATCATCATAAAAGGTTTAGATCTTAACAGTGGAGTAAATCTGGAGAAACTCATCAAGATATTTATAGGGATCTTCATTGGTATTGCCATAGAAGGATGGAAATATTTGAATGGTGCTTGATTTAATCTCATATTGAACAGCTTGATTTTAGGGTGTTTGGACATAGAAGGACGGTTGGTATTGATTTGGCATGAAATAGTCCATCATTTGCTTAGGAGCTTGTTGTTCTTGATTTTGGTCTGCCATGAGGTTAGGTTGATGTTAATTTCTAAGATGCACTAACCTCTCAATCTCACCTATAGGTCTTAGCAAAGGTGGATGTAGGGATGTCCTACAGTGCATACAATACAAAAAGGGCCCAAAAGAGTGAATGTGTTACTTTTTTACCCTTGTTCCTATTTTTTTTTACAATGCAATCCCTAAATCAACAACTATATAAAAGATGCAAGAAAAATGATGATTTTTTTTTGAACCTCTAAGGACAATCTAACTTCAAGGTGCTTCTTGGTACAACCGGTCTGACGTCCGTGAGGGAATCCACGGGTGTGGGGACTTATAGAGCTCTTGGAAAAGGAGATTCCAATCCAAAGAGACGGAGTGCTCAATATTGGAGGGTCCTTCTAATTTCAAGAGAGGTGTGCCTAATTGCCCTAAAGAAGGGAGAAAGAGAAGAAGGGGAAGTTTTTTTTTCTCAAATGATGCAAATGAAAATGACAAAGAATCAACTAAATATAACTATGCATGTAAGAGATGCAAGAGACTCGCGTCAAACGATAAAATCTACAATAATATCATGATAAAGGACGAATCCTAGTAGTCGAGCCCATTAAGACATATGAGGAGACTCGCGTCGAATAGTGAAGTCTAAAATTAGGAATAAATAAGGGGGTTGTGTGAAGATACCAAAAGTCAAGAACCCTGAATGTACGCGTAGGCAATAAAGTAATCCTCTAGTGTTACTTAGAACATCTGCACGTCCCTATGTCCAGAGTTCACTACCCATATAATTGCACTTCTATACTATGGAGGAATAGTCTTGAGTGTAGATGGTGGTTTATGCTATTGCATATGTTCTATGCAATGTCCTCTTTGCGTATGCACATCTCCCTTAGTTGTGCTCTGTGAGTCGCATCCCGTCCGTGAATCTTGGGCGTTGTCCTTATCCTATCCTTAATATAAAGGAACTATTCTATGTATATCTACTCCATGCTCGCAGTCGATGAATGTCTGTGTGCTTGGATGAGACTATAAAAAAATGATGATGAAATAAAATAAAAAAGATATAATGAAGCGAAATAAAAATAAAAATGATGATAAATAAAAAAATAAAAAAATAAAAGAAAATAAATAATAATAATAATAAAAAATAATAAATAAATAATAAAAAGACAGTATTTTCAAACGGGCTATGGGCTACACTCGTAGGTCCCGCTCTTTCCTCCCTCACTCGTGACACGTGCGGGTGGGGGGCATTTGTTGACACTAAAAAATTTCTCTATGATGTTTCTGCAGGCCTTAAGCTCCGACCGAATGCTCCTACGCTGGCAGAGAAGAAAAGAGAGGGAAAAAAGGGAATGGCGAAAGCCGAACAAAGATGAGACTAAAGAAAAAGAAGAAAATAAAAGATGCTTGGCTGTAAGAGATAGTTGCTAAAACAAGAACCCGAGAGCTCAAAAGAATATTCGAGACATCTGAAGAAGTCTACAACAAGCAGGCAATGCCATACGGCAAGCCGAAATCAACAAATCCAACAAGCCGACTTGAAATAAATTCATATTAGCCATCATGAAATGATCTTTTTCCCCTAGACCGCGAGGTCTGAAAAATAAATCAGAGACTTGCTCTGATACCAAGTGTTGGCCTAGATAGATGGCGCATGGACCAGAAGGGGGGGTTGAATTGTCTCCTTAAATTAGTTGACAGATTTTAAACTAATATGCGAAATTAACGAGATTGATGAAAATAAGCTAACCGGAAATAACTCTAGTTCACTCAATCTCTTCGATCACACTCGATTGTGTTGGAAAAGATAATACGCAAGCAAGCAACCACAGGACACGGGAATTTTATGGTGGTTTGAGACCACGACGGGCTCCCTACGTCCACCGCTCACCGAACCGGTGAGGCTTCACTTGCTTTACAATGAAGCACTTGGAGAAAATCTCCAACACACACGGAGACGTGGTCTCCAACACGATCCGACCACGGATCAAAACACATGCACACACGCTACTACAATCGCAGCACAATAGACCACAACCGTATGTAGATGGTTCCGCACACATAGAGTTCAAGTTTTGAAAATAAGGATATGATCAATACAAGCTCATAGACCTGAAGTGAATAACTGAAATAGATGTAAACAAAGTGCAGAAATAAATCCCCTTATGTAGAAAAAGCTATAGATGGTATTCTTCGATCCTCAGGTCGGAGGAAAGCCGGATGCCATCGATATAAACGTCACCGCAATCCTCTCTTAGATCTGCTCCACTTTTTTTTCTATCACGATCACAAAAGCCTCCCGGATGTAGATGATATCATCAGATTTCTTCAGCTCCTTTCCTTTCTCTTCTTCTTCTCCTACAAGAAAGATTGAACATTAATCCCTTGGAACATTTCTCCCAAATTCGTAGGTCTTTTATACACCATTAAGAAAGTGATGAAATGACCATAAAGCCCATGCTAAAACCACTTCAAAATGTATCTAACATGTATATGAATGCCCTAGGGGTAAGAGTGTCAAATATGAGCCAAAACGGATCTAGAATAATCGGGCGGCGCGACGCGGCATCCGATTTACCCGCGCCCGAGTCGGGCCTTAACCTTTGCGGCTCAGACTCCGGACTCGCCATGACCGCTGTTCCGCTCAAGCACCGCACCGCCTTCCCGCCGCGTCCGGCGGGCGCAGCCGATGCGCCGGCCCGGCAGTTCGCCGCCCTGCCCTGGCGGCGCGGGCCCGACGGCTCGGTGAAGGTGCTGCTGATCACCTCGCGCGAGACGCGGCGCTGGCTGATCCCCAAGGGCTGGCCGATGCCGGGCCGCACGCCGGAACAGGCGGCGGCGCAGGAAGCCTACGAGGAGGCCGGCGTGGTCGGCGAGGCCTCTCCCCGGCCGATCGGCGTCTACCGCTACGGCAAGCGCCTGCGCGACGGCGCGGTGCAGGACGTCGAGGTGCAGGTGTTTCCGCTGGAGGTGCTGGTCGAGCGCCTGGCCTTCCCCGAGCAGGGCCAGCGGGACAAGCGCTGGATCGCCCCCGCCGAGGCCGCGGAGCTGGTCGACCAGCCGCAGCTGCAGGCGATCATCCGTCGCTTCAAGCCGCGTTAGGCCGCCTCCCGCAGGGCGCTCACGCCCTCGATCCGCTCCAAGGACGCCATCACTTCAGCCGTATCCCTGGCCGAAACCCGGTTCAGGAGCAGGCTGACTTCTTCCCAGCCTTCGTCGCCGCTTGGCCTGACCACCAGCTGCTTCACGCTCGCGGAGCGACGCCCCAAAGCCTGTTCCAGCAGGCCGACCGAGGTGAGACCGTTCGGCGCGCGGAAGCGCAATTCGAGCGACTCATGACGGCACCCAGTAGACCTAGTCGGCCAGACCCATGGCCACCCAGTTCTGGACGCAACGGCCACCAGTTTGGCCGTTTCCTGTTGGTTTCGCGTAAAAACCACACACGAGCCCACACGGAGCTCGATCGGAAGCCCCGTTCATCGCTAGGCTAAGGGGAAAACATGGGGAATCATCCCCGAACCTCTCTACGAACGAAAAACCAATCTAAATCACAGAACAAGAAATAAGAAAAGGGTAACTACCCTATACTGCAATACCCTGTCTGCCTTATTCAGCTTACTAGGGGAAGGTGAAGCGGAAGAATCGGGCGGTACATCATCTGAAGCAAATCAAGCAGAAGCTTCAACTGCGGTTCATGCCACCCGTTCTGAAAAGAAATGGGGGCGCCTTCCTCTAACAAACCATAATATCATCTTTAGAGGTGAGTAGCCAGACCAGATACCTGAGCTGGAGGTCGAGGGTAACAGGATTCCTCCCCCACCCAACCTTTACACACAAGAAAAGGGTGACGGAGGCATTCCCTCCTGCACTGAATTCTTGTCCATGTTGAAAGGAAAACAACATGGCCAAGGCATTAGCCCATAAATTGAAGATAACTCCTTTCCACCACCTCCTACACCTCCAATAAAGAGCGGGGCGAGTGCCAGCCCTATCCCAGCTGGAAAGGTCCCCTGGCATTAAGGACACTCTCAGCAGCCGCAAGAGAGCGGTCATCACCAACAGCACCATACGAGCCTCCAAGACCTCGGTGGGTAGAGGAGATGCAGTTGTCCAATGTCAGGGTGAGCAGTTGAATAATGAAGCAACTAAAGATACTCCCAATCAGGTTCACTATATGAGAGATTTTATCTCTGAGTGAAGAGGCACGATAAACGATGATTGAAGCTTTACAAATGCCAGCTCAGTATGAAGCATGCTTGGCAGACTACCAGCCCGAGCTCGGAATCACCTTTATAGAAGATGACATGCTGATTCAAGGGGGTAACCACAACAGGCCACTGTACATGAGGGGGCAACTCAACTGCCAGTCGCTGAATCGAAACCTGATAGACCTAGGGGCCGCAGTTAATATTCTCCCTCACCGTATATGCCAGAAGTACTATTTTGATGTTCACCTCATGAAAGTAAAGGATATGAGAATTGCAGGTTTCAACCAGAAGTTTGAAGTCCCACTTGGAATAGTAGAATTCAACCTTACACTGGGGGATCTCACCACAAAGTACTCTCAGAGCGAGCCACTGACTCTGCCCTTTGTAGAAACTGGCTCGAAAAATGGGATGACTGACCTTATTTGCTCGGGAACTTTAGAGGGATAAGTGCCAGAGGAAGAGGTGAAGAAGAGGAAGGAATGCTTAGATGCCACCCTAAACAAGAGAGGGCCTTCTCTGCAAACTCTTTGGAAGGACTCTCTATGGAATATGATTAAAAAGAGGATGGTAGGGGGCATCCTCCAAAGAGTGAAAGAAAGAGGAGGGGAGGTCAATCCAGGGCAAAGAAAAGAAAAAAGAAATGGAGAGAGAAAGAGGCTAGTTGAAGAGCAGAAGAGGGAGAAAGAGGAAGAACCCCCCCCATTGAGGGGATCGATGGTGAAAAGGAAGAAGGTAGGGGAGGTGGAGGGAAAGCTTGAAGAGCTACCCCCCGAGGCGACGAGATGGAGGGTGGAGAGGGAAGGGGAGGAGGAAAGGAGAGAATGGGACAAGGGGACGTTGTTGTATGCCCCCATCCATCCGCTTCTATCTTCCTCCGAAGGTAGTGTCGACGGTCTAGAGGTATGAAGGCAACATTCTCCCGCATGTCGAACCCTCTTACAAGTCATCCGCAAACTGTCGAACCCTCTTTCAAGCTGGAGCAACAGGACCGTCCTTTCTCCTGCCACCTGCACCTTCATTCTTTGAAACACCGTCCATGCCTCACTAAGAGTAACAGCACAATACTTTGTAGAGAGGAAAAACTGCAAGGGATAGCCTTAAGCAATGAACAGAGGAGGAAACGCCCTTTAGAGCCTTTTATAGGCCCAAGGGGAGCTGTTGCCTTAAATGACTTTCCCCTCGAAGAAGCGCAAAGGTGGACCCCCTTTCCCCATGGCAGTTACCTCATTTTCCACTAACACCCCCCTCGATGGAAACACAGGAAGCGACAGGTCATTTAAAATAGGGGAAGATGGACAGGCGCCAGTGCCACGCCAGTTGCATACCCAATCGACACATAAGATATCCGCAGAAAGAATTACCGTCTTTCCAACAACTATAAATATAGTGGTCAAATGGTGCCAAAGGCGGTAAGGAATAGTCAATTCAGCATTTACTATTACCAAAACATGTAGACGCAAGGAAAGTTTTTACATGGCCACCTCAAAGAAAGGAAAGAAAAAGAAAAAATCACATCAGTCCTCGGGCCCATCACGAAGCTCAGAAGATGAAGGATCCTCAACAGTGACCGACCCGCCCTCAGCACCATTGGAGACGGCCGGTCTAGACACTGACCCCACCGGTTTGGGAATTGTCTCGATCGTGCGCCCTCCCGAGACTACCGGAGTTGGCGATCGCTCGGACAACATGGAGGCACCTTGACTTTCACCCTCGCTCGACGATGGGAAGGAAGAATCTGTAGTATCCTCATCCGAGTCATAGCATTGCCCGGAAGGAAATTCGAGCTCTCCGTGTGCCTGCTCGAGGGCCAGAAGGGTCACCCGGTGGTAGCCCTGTGAGAACCCCTTCCACAGACCCCGACGGTAACCGGGCTCTTAGTAGGCAAAGGCAGCCTTCTGGAGAGCTGCCTGATAATCCTCCGAGCATTTGTGCTACTCGAGCGCATCCACCCCGGCCTACTTCACCTTTTCCTGAAGCTCGGTTGCCCTCCGCTCTGTCTCGGACTGCCATCTCACCGCTACGCCTCACACGACCTCAGCCTCTATCCACTGCCGCTCGGCCTCTCGGACCTGGCCCTCGAGCTCCTCATGCTCAGCCTTCCACTACTCGACATGCTCGACCTGCACTTTACGCTCTGCGTCCAGGACCCTATCCTTCAGCTCGACCATGTAGCGCGCCTGAACCAGCTGCTCGGTCGATTCCCGAGTGATGAGATCATCGGTTCGAGATTCAAGATTCGAGATGGAGTTTGACGAGATCGGCAAACGGCTCCAGCAAAGAAATTATCAAATAGATATTTATGTGTGGTCATCTTTTGTTAATTGGGCCACCTGTTTGGGCCCAATAGGTCATGTTTATGTTTTATAGGAATTGTGTCCACAAATATCATGTAAGAGTCTTTTTTATTTGTGTCATTTAGTCTTCCCAAGAGAGTTATGAGGAGTAGAGGGTAGGTGTTAGGTGAGTTGTCTTTTGGCCTTCTTTAAGAGTCTATAAAAGTGTCTTGTACCCTCTCTTTAAAAAAAAGGTAGTGAAGTTAATTTTTGGAAAATGTAGACCCTTGCCCTCCCACCTTTCTCTTCTCTCTTCCCCTCCTTTCTCTCCCACGTTGTCTCCTCTCCCTCCTCCCAGCCTTCCCACTTCCAGGCGGTCCTCCCTCTAGCCCTCTCTTGTCTTCTCCATCTTTACCATTTGCTTTCCTCTTCTCCCTCTCAATCTTCCTGCTACCCCCACCCTGACTGCCGGCCTTCTCTTCCTCCTCCCCCTCCCTTTGTCTCTTCATTCTCCCTCCCTCACATCCACAGTTTGGCCCAGCTACCTGACCCCCCCTTCCTCCGACTCTCATTCCCCATCTTTCCCTGCAACAGCAGTCCCTCCTTCCCCCCCTCCCTCTCCCTCCAACTTCTTCTGCAATGGCCATTCTCCTGCCCCCCCTCCCTTTTCGCCACTCCCTCCTCCAACCCCTCCTGCTAACGAACAACCCCCCCTCTTGGCCTCCCCCGGGTGATGCTCCCTCCCCCCCTCTTGCGTCTCTCCCTTCACCTTTCCCCCTTCACCCTCTCCTTTCCTCAACCCTCTCTCTCTCTTGTGTTTGCACTAAAGGGAGCCTCACCTTCCCCCCCTCTCCTTTGCTTCTCTACACAAGCCACACTCACACAAACCCCCCCACCAAGTCTCTCCCTCTCACCCTCTCCGAACCTGTGGGCCGATCCCCTTGTTTGGAACAGGGGCGCCGCAGGTGCCTCCCCCCCTCTCTCACCATTACCCCACTCCAGCTCCCCATCCCCTCATTCCCTCACTCTCTCCTCCCCCCTACTCATCTCCCCCTCCCATTCTGTTCTTTGAACACCTAGTATGCTGGACAGGTGCCCATCCCCACCTTCTCTCTCATTCTCTTTGCTCTCTCTCTCTAACTTCTCTCTAAGCCCTACCCATCTCCCGTCTGCTGCTACTGTCTCAGCCCCACCCTCTCTATAACCAGCACCTCACCGCTTGATGTAATGAAGTCCTTAAATGCATGCTATGGAGGTTGAATCATAATAGGATTATAATTGTGAGGTCAACCTTTTTGATGCATGTATTCTAAATGTTCCTGGTTGTAGGATCTTTGAGATACGACATCAAAGAATCTGGATAGACCAGTGCACATGATATCCTCTCATATGATGAGGGTTACTGATCTCATAGTCGCTGGTGTGGAGACACTAAGATATATATGCATGTGCCCATTACTAGAATAAGTTTCCCTGAACTGATCCGATCAAGAATCTCTGGATGGTAATTATATCTAACTGTCAGCCAAGAGATTCTTCAGTCGTAGTTGCACAGTTGGTCCTTTGACATGAGTCACCAAATATATCTTGCATGATGACTTCTATATTTTGATTCATGGGAAAGGGACTTTATCCATAATTCCTGGATACTCAGGTATTCAGATATAGCGGAATACATGTGAAGGTAGTTGAGTGATAATAATAGATCATTTACTCTTAGATATACCATGAGAGAGAATGCTCTATGAATGGTACTCAGTTAAATTCTTGGCCAAGGTAGATAGATCAATGGAAAAGGGGTTTTCCATTGGGACTCGGAGTACGATCATCAAATCATAGAAAAGAAGGGTTTGACAATATGGCCATACCCTTAATTAAGACTAGGGGAATTGGGTATGAATGAAGGACTATAGTTGTGTGGTAACTGTTGATGGAAAGGTCCAAGAGTGGCTTGATAGACCCTCTTTGTCTTTTGGGGTCACAGAATGTTGCTTGCTCCTTACAGTGGCTTGAAAGCCCATGAGAGGAATAATCATGAGATGATTATTCATCATAAGATGATTAATTAATTATTTAAGTCAGGAGATGATTAAATAATTAATTCCATGTTAATTACTAATATGAAAAAACTAAGAAAATGTTCTTAAGCTCATTGGCCCTAAAACCAGATTGACATTGGGCCTAGAGGGTCACACACATTAGGGTTATTGACGGTAGAAGTATATCAATTTGCAAAGATATCAAACAAGTGAGATGTTTACGCTTGATTTTAGATTATCCCGATATGAATTAGATGATTTTTAACAAGATTTATACAATTCACTCAAGGTGGGAACCTAGTTTCAATATAATTTTGCTTCAATGACAACTAGGTTGATTCTCTCACCACGTTTAGGCCAACTAACTTGGAGAACTTCAATGGTACAACCAGCTCAGTGATCGAAGAGGGAATCCTTCAATATCGGGGACTTACGGAGGCCTTGGTTTAGGAGATTCCGGTCTAATGCGAGGAGTTCTCAATTGGAGAGTCCTTCCTTCACCAAGAGAGGGTAAAATCTCTTAAAAAGTATAGGGAGAGGAGGTCTCCCAAGCCAAAATGTCCTAAGGATGCAGAGCTAATACAAAAGAGAACACAAAATAATGTAGATATGAAATAAAGATGCAGAGAAATAAACAAAACAGGCAAGACAAGTAGGTTATATGAAAACAGAGAGAATTGGCATTTGAGACAGTGGGTGCCAATTCTATGAATTGGCGTCCACTGTATGGACGTAAATTTATTTTTACAGACAGAAGCTGAACGCGGCCTGCCTGAGCGCCGCATTCATAAGAACGTGGTCCCGACCCCACTGCGTTCAGGCCCTGCTTAGCGGCCAGAAAGCTACATAAATAAAAGAAAATCGATGTAACGTGAAGGTAAAACACTCATAAAATCAACATGAATGATGGCAATCAACAGAATATAAAGCATGGTATCCCCAATTTTTTTAGGTAAGAAAAGGAATTTCCAAAATCTAACAAATTGTTAATCACATTGGGAGGGGGTTGTACACGTGGTGTACAATGGATAAAAAAAAAGAGGAAAAAATGAGAGTGCTACGTGGAGCACAATGGGAGATGCACCGTAGGTGCAAAAGGGAGAGGGCACACGTGGGTGTCAAAGGAGAGGGTAATCAAAAGAAAAAGAAGAGGTGTCCCACTATGATCGTCAATTTGAAGATTATGGAAACTCGGTGACGTTTTCCAGCACCGTGCGGTGCGGCCACAGATTGAAGCTCTGAAACACCATGCCGATGCCGCGGCGGATGCGGCCGAGCTGCGCGCGGTCGGCCAGGTGCGGCCGCCCGGCGCGGTCGGTCTTGATCGCGACGCTCTCGCCAATGACGACGAGCAGGCCGGCATTCGGGATTTCGAGCAGGTTGAGGCAGCGCAGCAGCGTGCTCTTGCCCGAGCCCGAGCCGCCGATCAGCGCCAGCACGTCGCCCTGATGCGCCGCGATCGAAACGCCCTTCAGGACCTCGACGGATCCGAAGTTTTTGCGCAGTCCCTCAACGTCCACCAGCTTCGGTTTCATGGCGCCTGAATCGCATCCCCTGGATCGGCTCCGGCCCGGTAAGGCCGCCCCCAGCCGTCATCGTCTTTTTCTTGTTAAACGATCGATCAACAAATGAAAATAGGCAACGGGGAATTTTGCCGCTTTTTTTTGCGGCTGCAAAAATGACGGCCGATTTGTGCGGATTTGCCTGTCGGATGGGCAGTTTGGGCGATTGAGGCGGCGTCAGCCGCGGCGGGGCGCCGTCGTTCGGGCGTGATTGCGGCGGGTCTCGGCCGCCACCGTCTCGATCAGGCCGCGCAGCCAGAGATGGGCCGGGTCCTGATGGAAGCGGCGGTGCCAGGCGAGATAGATCGGCAATTCGCCGTAGCCCGTCGCCGCGTCGCTGCCCAGCGGGATCTCGACGCTCGCGAAATCGCGCATCAGCCGCGTGCCGAGCAGGCTCGGCATGCTGGCCAGCATGGCGCTGCCGGCGAGAAAGGCGGGCACGCCGGAAAAGTTCGGCACGGAGACGGCGAGATCGCGCCGGATGCCGTGGGCGGCGAGGCGCTTGTCGAAATTGAGCTGGCTATTGTCGGTATAGACCACCGTGACGTGGCGGGCCGAGAGATAGGCCTCGCGCGTTGCCGGCGGCTCGCGCATCGCCGGGTCGTAGTAGCAGATGTAGTGATCCTCCAGCAGCAACTGAAAATATTTGGATGTGTCGACACTTCCCATGGATGTGTTGACACTGCCCATAGAGGTGTTGACACTTCCCGTGGATGTGTCGACAATTCCGCTTTAGAAACTGTTGGATGTGCTGACACTGCCCATGGACGTGCTGACATGGCCCATGAATGTGTCGACACTTCCCATGGATGTGTCGACACTTTCCCTTTAGAAACTGCTGGATGTGCTGACACTGCCCATGGACGTGCTGACACTACCTATGAATGTGTCGACACTTCCCATGGATGTGTCTACACTTCCCCTTTAGAAATTGCTGGATGTGCTGACACTTCCTGTGGACAGGTCGACACCCTGGTGCTCTATCCCCAATTTCCGGAAATGTGGAAAAGGAGAGTTTTGAGAGGTCATATTAATTCAGAAAATTTTGAAAAATTAGAAAATAGTAAAAGGCTAAGTTAGTAAACCACTGTAAAATTTCATGTTCATAGAAATTCTACACTTGTAGTTATGGTGCATGTTCTATGCATGTGTAGGGTTGACAGGTCGACACTTCCTGCGGACAGGTCGACACCCTGGGGCTCTGTCCCCAATTTCTAAAAACGTGAAAAAAGAGAGTTTTGAGAGGTCATATTAATTCAGAAAAACCTAAAAAATTAGAAAATGGTAGAAGACTAAGTTAGTAACCCACTGTAAAAATTTCATGCTCACAGAAATTCTGCACTTGTAGTTATGGTTCATTTTCTATGCATGTGTAGGGTTGATAGGTCGACACTTCCTTGGACAGGTCGACACCCTGGGGCTCTGTCCCTAATTTCCAAAAATGTGGAAAAAGAGAGTTTTGAGAGGTCATATTAATTCCTAAATATCTGAAAAATTAAAAAATGGTAGAAGGCTAAGTTTGTAACAGACTGTAAAAATTTCATGCTCATGAAAATTCTTCACTTGTGATTATGATTTATTTTCTACGCATGTGTAACCTAGAAATAAACCTATCCTCTTTTATCATGTTCGGTTCCCCAGATACTTCCACGGGTCATCCTGAGCTTCAATGGCGGTGAGCTTGACGGACAGGTGTTCGACAGTTGCCACGCCTGCGAAAAGCCGATGATCCCGGAAAAAATGGAATGCATGTTCCACGGTCGTAAATCGTTCTTGGAATTTCTGGCGAATCTGGATGACGCCGTGGTCGGGTTTCACTGGCTATACAAAAGCCCACCGGCAGGAATACAGAGGGAATGGTTGCCGGATTTTCCGAGATGTGGCGATCTGCACTACGTCATCAAACATCGTATCGAAGCACACAACGCAATCATCCTTGTGGCTGAGGAAGTACCATGAAAGCCTTTCTCCCTGTCATCCTGCAACTGGTCGGGGTCGTGCTGGCAGCGATTGCCGGTGGTTCGTTCAGCAATCTCCAGATTCCCGGCAACGATACTCAGATCTGGCAGTACGTCGTCACCGCCCTGATGGGAATCACCGGTGTCGGTGCGGTCGGCGGCGGGCATGTGCTCCAAGGCCGGGCGGCTGGCACGACCAAACTGCCGGACGCCTGTGATACCTGCGTGACGCTGTTCGATCAGGCGATCAAAGCCCGAGACGGAACGCTGCTCCAGCAGGCCCACGACGCGGCCAAGCATCTGATAACTCCGGTGGCCGTCAAGCCCGTGGAGGTGAAAGCGTGAAGCGGTTCCTCTGCCTGCTGATCATCGTCGGCGTGGTGGGCTGCTTCGCACCGCCGCATCCGGTCACTCCACCTGTGCCGCCGACGCCTGACGTGGTCGTGCCGGCGACCGGGATTCGAGTACTGATCGTCTTCGAGTCGTCGGCGAACTACTCGCGGGAAGTGCTGAACATCCTGAACAGCACGGCTGTCATGGCGAAGCTCAATGAGATCTGCGTCAAGGCGGACGGCTGGCCTGAGTGGCGGAAGTGGGATCAGTCCTCGATCGAGGCCACGGGCTTGGAAAACGAGTCGGAGATCTGGCAGCAACTGTGGGCCGACACAAAGCCGAAACTGACGACACTATTGTGATATTTGATGTATTTTTAATTAAATAAGTTTTAAAATAATTTTTTATAATTTTTAAAAAAATTAATAAAAATATTTCAGATGGATTTTGTGACGCATCCGTCTGTAGTTTGCGATGGAAATAGAGACGAGCCACACCCCGTCTAAAAATCATGTTAATTTTAATAAAGTTTCAAACGGATTTTATGACAGATCCATCTGAAATTTGAGACAGAATGAGCGACGCAATGATTTCGTCTGAAATTCCAAATCTGGCACTTGCGATGGAAGTAAGGACGGAATACTACTGTCTGAAAGTTCAAACATATTTTGGGACGGTATTTCAGACGGACTATTTGCGACGGTATTTCAGACGGAAATGATTCCGTCTGAAATTTCAGATGGAATTTTAGACGAAATTTTATTTGTCTGAAATTTGTGACTAAGAATATTAGACGGTCATATTCCATCCTAAATCTGTCTGTAAGTCATCGCAAAACATGTTTCGGACGAAATTTATGACGAATTTACGACGGATTTGCGACGAAATAATGCCATCGCAAACGTCGCCTTTTCTTGTAGTGTGGGTGGGGAATATGGACATAGTGTGGGCTCCTAGCCTTGGCGGCCTAGTGGAAATCTTTGAAGTGCCCGAAACTCCGCTTCAGGTCACACCGGAAGCTCACTGATCAGTGTTCTCTATTCATCTAGGAGGTGGCAAAATGTATTAAGACTTAAAACGGTTTTTTTGGTGGCAAGGAATGAAGAAAGACGTAGCCGACTATGTTGGAAGATGTTTAGTTTGTCAACAGGTAAAGGCAGGGCACCAAAAGTCGTCAGGGTTAATGCAGAAAATGAAAATTCCTCAGTAGAAATGGAAAGCAATCACTATGGATTTTGTGACCGGATTACCCAGATCAGTAAAGGGCAATGACTCTATATGGGTGATCGTGGACCGATTTTCAAAGTCTCCACATTTCCTTCGTATGAAGGTGAAGCAATCAGTGAAAAGTTTGAGAAGACAAGCCTAAAGGAGGGATTTTATGTGAAAAATGAGTTTGAGACACCCTCCTACTTATAGAGCACAGTTTATGGCCTAATCCCTCTAGGATTGAGGTAGGATAGCCCTAGATCAGATTGGGATAGGCTTTAGCACGAATTGGGACTCTTTACCCACAGATTGTGACTCTCCAACAGAGTCCCGATCGGACCAACCAGAGTTTTCTAAGCCACAGTCTATCAAGCGACCGTAGGAGTTTATTGGCAGTCTTAAGTGGGCCATTTACTTGCCTTCTACACACTTCACATCTCTGGTAGTCTATGCGGTCCTTTGGAGACCGTTCATCAATTTACTCGGTCAAATGGGAACTGTCTTTATAGCCTATGCGGCCCAAGAGGGACTGCTTGTTCCCTTCATTAAACACATGGTCAGTCACCCTCCGTGGTCTACCGTGAGACCGTCGAGCCTTGGGAGCGGTCATCTGGATGACCGCCTCTTTCCCTACTGCCTTAGTCTTGTTTATTATTCTTTGGGTCATTCTACTTGAGTCTCCGTCTCTCTCTCTCTCTTTCTCTCTCCCTCGTGTCAGTCTAGGGTTCATTGTCAGATGGTCAGTGTTAGCATTCACACATTCATTGGCAAAATCAAAACATGTCGTGTCATAACATCCATAGCAAAAGTACATAAGTCACATATAGTACATCAGGCTGGTCCCCCCTCTAAACCTCCACTGTCACCCATGCCCTCGCGCCTCTTCGATGGCGGGTCCATCGCTGAGCTCGCCTCCTCGTGGTGTCGTTGGCGCAGCTCCTCCTCCTCGTTCCCCCGGCAATCGAAGGAACTCATGAAGTACCCTCGGCAGGAGCTGTGTGTGCCGTGCGTACTGTGTGTGCCACTCAGAGCCCCACTGCGCTCTGGCCTCTGGCACATCCGCTCGTATGCCTCCATAGTGCCCTCCAGCCTAGCCACCTAGAGTTGGGACCGGTCCAACTCTGCACAGATGTGCTCCGTCTCTGCTCCCTCTGCCCGACTGCACTCCAGCTCCGCTCGTAAGAGTGCTAGCTCCGTCGCATCTGCCGGGTGGCTACGCTCTATCTCCCTCAGCCGAGTGACCTCGCTCAGCCTCGCTGCTAGCTCAGTCGTCCGCATACACACACAACATAATTGGCTAGTTGCATTCAAAATCATAACCAAAAGGGGAAGTACAACTATCTGCTTACCCTCTCGACGAGTGTGGCCTTGGCCTCCTTGGCTCTTGCCACCATCCGAGCAAACTCTGCGTCCTGCTCGGCCCGATCTGAGGGTGGTTGGGAGGAGGAAGATGGTGCATCAGCTCCCTGACGCTGGGATCCCTTAGCACGCTGAAAATAGGGGCATGTTAGTTTCATAATCAGAGCATGAAGATTCTAAGTCAGAGGCTGAATAGAGCTTACCAGGACGTCCAGGGAATGCTGAAGCTCGTTCCGCTGCTGGACGATGGAATGAAGGAGCCCCTGGAGCTCGACGATCCGTCCCTGAGGGTCGAGCTGCATGTAGAAGGTCAAGTGTCAATGCATTGTAATCATAAGCATATTAGAAAGCATAAGTCAGAGATCGTACTGGTCGTCATGCGCCACGGAAGACCTGGTCTCCGTAGCATTGGGCGTAGGCCTTCACGTAGGCCTCCTCGCTCGCAGTCGGGGTGCGTACCACTCGCCCAAGGCCCGTCCAGTCCTGGATCTGCTATGCCGCTCTGGTGGTCTAGTCGATCTCCGCTGCCAGCCCTCGTGCATGGCGTCCCACGCGCTCCTCTGGCTTCTCGTGAGCTGGGAACTCAACCTCCATCTGGTGGATGCCTATGGTCCTCATGACAAGCCGGTAGTAGAGGGGCTCCACCACATTCATGCAGTGGAGCCAGATGTCTCGACCAATGTACGCTAAGGCCACCACCACCCATGGCTGACCCTCATGCCCCTCTCCTTGGTACGGCGTCCACCGGGCCTGTCAAATAGGCAATTGCATCAGCATATGAGCATATAATTACATTTGAACAAGTTCAAGTTTAGACCTTACCAAGGCATAGGGAAGGGAGTCGAGGTCGTCCTGGATCACCCGGACCTGACGATAGAGGGAGCCCACCTCCTGGGGTGTTGTCCACTACCTCGCGATATAGTATTTATAGAATTTATAGCAATTGCACAAGCATAGGGATCGAGTCGTACGTGGAGCAACGGGGAGAACCCGCCAAGCATCGTGCGTCGGCTCGTGGAGCTGAGGGTGTCAAAGAGGAAGTCGAGCACTGTTGCTCCCCATGCGTACCCTCCGACTCGGTCCACGTCCTCGAGTAGGGGCAGCAGTCGGTAGCTAACCCCATCCACCCGAGTGGCGAATAGCAGCTTCCCGAGTAGAAGCATCAGGAACCTCTGCAGGACGACGTCTGCCTTCGATCCCGGTGCGACCGCCACCAGCCTTTGTGCCTAGTTCGTCAGCCTCCCAAGGTGCTGCTCTGGCAGCTCTCCAGTAGCAATCCTGGCTCCTCGTAGACCAAGGCTCTCCTGCAGCTTCGCCCTCGGTAGAGTCATCGACTGGTGCTCCGGCCTCTGTAGCTCCAAGACCAGCAGCCTCTGGGCCAGCTCTCTATAGTCGGTGAAGGTCCTCCCGCTGACCGGTGTCCCGTGCACCCGTAAGCCGGTGATGTGTGCCACGTCTTCTAGTGTCGGGACCATGTGCGACTGTCACGCCCCGAGCGTGAAAGATTACTCGAAAGCGGCGTGACGAGGTCTATAACGATCATGTCAATCAGAGCGTAGTGTATTCAACACCTACAGATAGAGTGCGCAATATAGAATAACCCAAAACTTTATTAATAACCATGTTTCTCTCAAATAGTATGAAGACAAAATGAGTAGAAAATTACAATCCCTTTGACTCAAGAAAATAAAAATTACATAATTGACTAGAACATAGACAGACTATAGATCTCTTGATAGATGGACAGCTCTAATTATCACTCTTGCTCTTCCCCATCCATGCTATGTTCCTCATCGTCTGACTTACCTGAAAAGGAGGGGAAAAACTATATGAGCGAATGCTCAGTAGGGATAAACTTTCAGGTACAAGCATTACTTTAAGTAATTTACCAATTAACATGTAATGCAATAAGCTATGCATGCTCGCATGAAAACCAATGCAGCACCTAATGCAGTGCCAACAAGTCAATTTGATGCTAAACCACTTGTAATGATCTTGCACTGCAGTATAGACATAGACACAAGATCATTTTCTTTATGATAAGCTTTGACCATCCTAGTAAATAACATCTGATCTGGAAAAATGCCAGCTTGCAACATCATATTGAAAAATATCTTCACATAATTCATATGTTGTCTTTTGCACAATCGATTGATGACTGCAGCAAAATCCATAAGTGAAACTTCAATACCTGCTTGTATCATTTTATCAAAAAGCAGTACAGCTTTGCATGGATTTCCCATCACACATTGTGCTTTGATGACTGGTGTGTAGGCAAACCTTTCTAATCTTACACCATTCTCCAACAGCCTTTCCACAAGGGTCTCTGCAATCTGTAGACAGTGACTAGTGCAAAGGGCATTGATGAGTAAGTTATATGTAACAGGAGTGGGCTGAAAATAGTTCAACATTTCATCATGCATATGTAAGGCCATTCCTATGTCGTTTGCTTTGCAAAATCCTTCAATAAGTGTATTAAATGTTATCTGATCAGCACAAATGCCCTTTGATTGCATGTCCCTAAGAATGAGAAGTGCTTTTTCAGGCCTCCCTCCCCTGCAGAGTCCTTTCATAATTACACTATAAGTCACAACATTGGGCATGACTGCTTTGCCAACCATTTGATCGAACAACTCAATCATAGAGTCTACATCACCCACCTTGCAGTAAGCATCCATGAGGAAGGGAGGGGGGGTGCGCCGGTTTGGGGCGCGCCGGTTAAGGCCCTCACCGCACCGTTTCAAAGTTTTTTCGTGCCATTTCAAGTGCCGAACGGATTCTTTTTGAAGTCGCGACCCTTTATACGAATGCCGGCACTCCCAGGATGCTTTAGTTGCAGCGCATGGCATCTGGAATATTTCATTTGCAATTTCTGGCCTTCGATCCGAGACTTTGCGTGACTGTCGACATGTGCCGATAGTGTGCCGAAACCCCGGTTCAAAAATTCCATGATAGAAAAATCCATTTTAAAAATCATGTTGCTCTAAAAAAGAAAGTTGAATACTTCTACTGTGGAAAATCTGGACATGAAATGCATGATTGTTACATATTGAAAAATGATGACTTGAAAGTATGCGAAAATAGATTTATCTCCAAAAGAAAAAGTGTTTCTTGTTTCGAATGTGGAAAGTCAAGACACCGTGCGTCACAATGTTGGTAAGCAAATAAAAGAAATAACTTCAATATTACAAATAATTACACTTTTGCCAACTCACAGAAATTTCATGCTTATCCTGTTAAGAAGAATACAAAGTCTTTTGTTAGTTGTCACTACTGTGGTAATTTTGGGCATACCATGTATGATTGTACTTTAATAGATTTTGATGATATGCATGCTCAGAGAATGTGGAGAGCACCCACTAGAGGTGCGACTAACCATCAAGGACCCAAGAAGTCTTGGGTGCCTAAATCGTTCAAATGAGTTTTTGGTGCAGGAATGTCTTGAGGTCAATGAAGGAATGTTGAAATAAAGGTAACTCAAGGTAAAGGTGAGAAAATAAAATTTTGTTTGAAGCTCTTGGTCAAGATACTAGTGTTCTTTTGACAGGTATTATCTTTGAAACATTGAATATGGTATTATCTTTGTTCCTCTGTGCTGAAAATCTCTAATTGGCTGAGGAGAATTGTAAAATTTAAGAAGTGTGTATGCGGTCATTGGCTGTTGAATATTTCTCTATTTGAATTGCACGAACACACTTGAGCTAAAATATGCATCTGGTATATAAAATGGTGTATAGTGGAAGGGTGGATTAAGTCCACCTGAAAACTCTCACTATGCGTGAGCTAGGTCTTCGGACCAAAACCTCCACCTCGTACCAAAATTTGAAACATCTGACTAGCATGTGAATGATGTTTGAACTTCACAAATGTTATTGAAAATCTATTTTTGAATAATTTTTAAAAATAATTGAGTTATATTACTTAATTTTGATCATTTCTGTACCCAGGGGAGTCGCAGGGGGGAGGGGGGTTGCGTCGGGGAGGGTGAGAACGTGGAGAGAACGATTTAAAAAAAAACTAGTAGTGAGTTATTTTTATTTTGAAATAGGTTATAACGTGGGAAGATTCTCTCCCTAAAATTTAGGAAGATAACACCAAACGAGATTAGAGGAGCTATTACTCTCTTTTTTAAAATTGAGAGAAAAAAGAGATAAAAAAGAACAACCAAATACCCTATAAACTTTTAGATGAATATCTAAACATCCACATATTCTTTATTGTTTGATTGCTCTTTTTTACTTTTTTTCTCTCAAAATAAATTTTAGAAATAAGAACCCACTTACACCGATTTGGTAAGTCCTCTCCTATTTTTTTAAGATGAAATCTAATACTTTGATAACATCTTCCAAAATAAAAACAACTTCCACCTTTTCTTTTCTCAAGAAAACAGCTCAGTACGCTCGTGCATGACTTGCACAACTCACCACCAAGTAGGTCTGACTATTATCCGTTAACATTCGAACCGAATTCGAATTCATTTGATCGAATAATTATCCGAATAAAATATTCGACGGATAATTCGAATCGGATATCGGATAATCATATTATTAATCGGATACGAATTCGGATATTACAATATTCGCTCCGTATCCGCTCTATTTACAGGTCTACCTCACTATGTCTCCCTCTCCCTTTCTCTCCATCTCCCTCTCTCGCCGTCTCCCTCTCACTGTCTCTCTGTCTCCCTCTCTCACCGTCTCCTTCTTCCTCTCTCTCTGTCTCCCTCTCACTGTCTCTCTATCTCCCTCTCCCTCATTGTCTCCCTCTCTCTCCGCCTCCCTCTCACCGTCTTTCCATCTCCCTCTCTTACTCTTTCTCTCTCACATAGTCACACACGCACACAAAGGCGATCGCCCCCCTCTCCTAGTCTGTCACTCTCTCTCTCCCCCTCTCTATCTACCTCACAGTGAGCGGGAGGGACCGAGCCCCTCTTTGTCTCCCTCTCCCTCACTGGATCTATTACAAGAGGTTGGTCCCCCAAAAGCGAAGGGGTGGGGCATTGGCTTGGTTGGGAGGAGGGGGGCCAGTCAGAGTTTGATGGTGCACACTCCTTAGTCGCCGCCGCTTGCGCCTTCCCCCTGTCGCTAGTTACCCTCCTACTGCTACTCCTTCGCACCATACTGACTTTTTGTCCAATTTCCCACAGACGGCGCCAGATGAAGAGGCGATATCTCGTGTTGAGCCATGGACCATCAGATTAGAGATGATCACGGGGGGTAGCCACCTCAACGGAGAATTCTGTAAAAAATGGGGAAAAGGTGATTAGGGTGGTCAGGGTTATAATCCTAGGAAAAACCCTCCAATGTTTAAGTCAGCGATGGTAAGAGTCAAGTGTGAGAAGAAGGCAAGGGAGATGAAGGGCATGTGGCTGCTCCTCACCAGTGAAGTGATTAGAGTTGACTTATCTTTTCAGAGAACTTTCCTAGATTTATATAGTGGCTCATTCTCTTTCTGGAGCAGGGGAATCGGGAGAGATTAGGGGGCATCACATCCTAGGTGAGGGTTCTTCACCGTTCGAGGAATCTCACTCTTCTCTTTTCCTCTGAACTTCCTGCGGTCGGTTACACTCGGTTACACTCAATTATTCGAACTCCTGAGCCAAAAAATCACGTGGGCAGTGTTGGTCCGAATGAGTTGGGCCTCCTGATGAGTGGGCCTAATAGAGGACTGTCACTCGTTGGGCGATGCAGGTCTTGTTGGGTAGTAATGGGCCGCATATTTTTTGGGTCACGAATCTACCCCTCTCTACTTGCCCCCTTACTCTCGAGTCAGGAGACGGGCTCAGAGAGTAGAGTATATATAGATTGGGGTTGTGACTCGGATGGCGGATTGGCCAGTACAAGCTATCCCTATTGTAATGTCCCAGATTTTTTTCGGATATTTATGTATATTTTTCTCTGATGAGTTTTCGGATCACTATGCAGGGTGAACCGTGCCGTTCTCCGACTCCGAGATATAAGAGAATTCTTAGATATCTTGCGAGCACACATGATCCAGGGCTTTGGTATCTTGCATCTTGTGCTTTAGATCTTGTTTCATTTACCGATGCTGATTATGCTGGATGCAAGTTGGACAGGAAAACTACTAGTGGCTACTGCCAAAAGTTGGGTGGGTGCCTAGTTTCTTGGGCTTCCAAGAAGCAACATTCTGTTGCGCTCTCCACTGCAGAGACAGAATATGTCACTGTAGGGAGTTGTGGGACTCAAGTGTTATGGATTAGGCACCAGCTCCAAGATTATTGTGTGGATCTTGGGTGCACACCTATTTTGTGTGATAACACTAGTGCTATAAACCTAACAAAAAATTCAATCCAGCACTCGAGAGCTAAACATATTGATATAAGTCTATAAGACATCACTTTCTTAGGGATGAAGTGAATAAGAAAAGTTTTGAATTCCATTTCATTGACACCCATCATTAGCTCGCTGATATTTTTACTAAACCTTTAAATGTAGACAGGTTTTCCACTTTGAGAAGAGAACTAGGTCTTTGCAGACCTCCTTTGTCACAACTTGTTTAAAAATCTGTGGCTTCAGTTTATCTCAGTCCAAGGGTGAAATAATTATTTTTGATCAAGGGGAGTTCAGATTTGTGTCAAGGTCCCATGCCTTCTGATTTTGTTTGATGCATATGACTATACCTTGGTATATCAAATGGTGCCGTGTGGAAGGACAGATTAAGTCTGTCTGGAAGCACTCACTATGCGTAAGTACATGCTCCGCCAAGTATCAGGAGTCTGAATATGCAATTGACAAGGGTCCATAGGTTGAGCAATTTAGGGGGAGTCAGTTTTTAGTGTCAACCTGGTTATATGTTACTGAAAGTCAGTTGAGTTTGTCTGTCTGAGTCGACTTCCCTTGATTCAAATCCCTGCAGATTTCAGTCGACCTGAAAGAGAATTCAGTTGACTCAATTCTTTAACCGTAAACATCCATTCCCATATTCTCTGGGAACCCTGCTGAGGAGCTTGAAGTACTTATTTTCCCAGAAGAAGCTTAATATGGGATAGAGGAGGTGGCTCGAGTACCTAAAGGACTTTAATTTCTCCATTGAGTACCATCCCCAAAAGGGGAATGTGGTAGCTGATGCTTTGAGCCGTAAGCCAATGGCCAAGTTGTCAAGCCTAATGCTTCAAGAATGGAGGATGTTTGAGCAATTGGCGAGCTTGGATCTTAATGTCAAGGAGGAGGATCGGGTTATGATCGCCCATGTTAAGCTTCATTTAGATTTGCTTGCTAAACTCAAGGAGCTACAGAATGATGATCCATTGCTTGTCGAGATTAAGGAAAGTATGAGTAATCGACCAGATTTCTTGATAGCCAATGATGGTAGGTTACTTTTTCGAGGGAGAACTTGTGTTCTCGATTCTGCCAAAGTGAAGAATAAGATTCTTGAAGAAGCCCACCGGTCCAAGTATACTATTCACCCTGGAGCTACAAAGATGTACCGAGATTTGAAGAGGACCTTTTGGTGGCCAAATATGAAGAAGAAGTGGCCGAATTTGTAAGCGGATGCTTAGTGTGTCAGCAAGTCAAGGCCAAGCATTTTAGGCCTGTCGAAAAATTAAAGCCTCTCGAAATACCACAATGGAAGTGGGAGAGCATCAGCATAGATTTTATGATGGGCTTACCAATGACTCGTGGCCGCTTTGATGCTATTTGGGTGATTATAGATCGATTGACTAAGTTTGCGCACTTCTTGTCCATTAAGTCAAAGTGGACTATGTTGAGTAGGAATGGCTGATCTACAGGGGAGGGGTGAATTGATCTGCCCCCTTTTTGAGATGAAAACAACATAATATAAAAGACTCTAACACAAAGAAAGAACCTCACTCGGTTGATGCACTAGAGAATATGTAAACCAGCCTAAGCAAGCATCTAGCGAAGACAATCACACAAACAAATAACAAAGACAAAGATTTTAAGGTTGTTCGGACTCTACCTAGAGTCCTACGTCCACCTCTCCAACAAGGTGTGCTCTTCCTATATAATATCTTTTTTATAGTTACCGCCCGACCCCAAAATAATTCATACAGAAGTGTTCATTTTTTCTCGTTTATGTTATCTTGAAGTATAAAATCGACTCGACTCAAGTAAGGTCCACGGTCTACAACGCGCTCAAGGGTCCTGACGATTGTGGCCCGTAATAAACGGTCCACGACGAATGAGCCTCAAATTTGCTAGCGGAGGAAGGGTCTCGACTCGGGCGCAATCGTCGTCGAATGACCCTCCAGCGACCGTACGTTATCTCCCACGATATCGGTCTCAATTCCACTAAGGGCAAGTACGCCCCACGGGTGTCGCAAGACCCGTCAGGGATTCGGCCGCCTCCAAAAAATTCTCCCCACAATTATGGGAAATGTTACTCCACGACTGGCGCACTTCCCTGTTAAGGGATGAGCATCTCTCTCCAGGACAACCCCTATAAAAGAGATTTTGACGGACAAAAATAAGGGAGATTCTCACCAAGAAAGCGCATGCTCCACTCCAAGCAATAGCAAAGAGAGACTACTTGCCGTCCAGAGAGAAGGTCCCCGCCAAGCACCGACTGCCCTTTGAGCACCCTTACCGTCTAGCGAGCACCCTCCGAGTACTCGTTGGTCACGGCGAGCACTTCTCAGGAGACAATCCGACTCTCCAAATTTGCTCCACGACCTCTCAACTCTCTCTCTCCCTCTAACTCTCCTTCTTGCTTCTCTATCTCTCGAGCGCTGACTTAAGCATCGGAGGGTTGTCCCCTGAGATAACGTCCGAGACTCCTTCTGACGCCCTTCTTCTCTGGTGCTTGTAGACTTACACGAGTGCCGAACGATCTTCCCCAACAAATGAATTTAGAAGTATGGTACGAGGTCTAGGAACTAATTTTTCACCTTTACACTATTTCATTTAATTTAGTTTCTTTTTTATTTCTTTCTAGATAATCTAATAGTGACGTGACTTACATCTTAAGTTAAGGTATCTTAAAGGTCACTTAAAAATAGGATGGGTTATTCTGCCTACTCACCCTTAACCCTTAACCGAGTTTGGTAGCAGGGTTAAGTTACTTGGGGTTGGTTAAGAATAAGGCCCTTATTCTTGGAATAACTCATTCTACCATTTCACATGGAATGGGTTATTCTCAGGCTAAGAATAAGTTATCAAAACTCAAAAAGGACAAACCCAAGGAATAACTCACTCTGACCCACCTCAGATAACTTATCCTAACTTGTTATCAAAGTGGCCCTAAATTCATAAACTCGAAACTAGTGTTTCATGCTTTTCATCCATAAAATGCAAGGTCCATGGCTAATGTTATATCATTATACCATTGCTATACTTTTTCAAATTTTAAGTATTTTAAATTTTATTTCTGAATATTATCCTATTATTTAAATAATAAATAGCAGATTTGACTGGTCCACCCTGGATCGTGGCTCGGGTTCGCCCTGATCTAGTATGAGTTGCTCAACTCAGAATGAGTCGATCTGAGTCAGTGAACCATGACCTGTAGTGAGCTTCCATATAAACTTATGCCTTAGGCTTTGCTGGTGCTTTTGCTCCTACGCAACATATTGTTCTTGAGGAGCTCAGCTGCCAGCCTCTTTGGCAAAGTTTTTTGTGGACTGGGTGACTTGGCTTCAGCAAGTACTTTTAGGATGGAGAACTTGGGTGTATGCTTATGGTTGAATGAATACCTTTCTTGTGCTAGATACAATTATGCATCCTTGTGCTAGATACAATTATGCACCCTTTTATTAAAAAAAACATATGAATACTAAATGTTGTAGATGCTTGAATGCTTTTCAGGTAGATTGTATATCAGAAATATCCACTCTTCTCTATGGAATTTTGCTTGTACTCTTTTTCTTTCTAAGTAATAAACATGCTGAAATTCCAGTTTGCTTCTGGATGATGCCATCATAGACCTTGGACAGTAATGAAATGCTGTGTTCTTAGATTGCTTTAGTTTCATTCATGCAGCAAACTTTATACTAATCTCTGATATGAGTTCACTCTGATATTTTTCATTTGTGATCTTAATTTCTCCTCTTTCGACTATCCGATTAAGGGGAGATGCTTACAATTTTTTTTCAAGATTCCTTTTGATTTTCGTGTTGTTTAAATTCAAGTTTTCCACCTCACCCCGAGCTAATATTAAGGCTAACTTTGAGTTGTGATGACATTTCAAAAATGGTATGAGTAATCATCTCCCAATTCATAATGTAGTGTAGGGCATGAGGCGGTTGTAGATTTTGTAAACCTGTGCTCGAGTATGAACCTCGAATAGAGTGTGAACAGTGATACTATAACCCAAGAATCTTCAATATCATGAAAATAATGAATGAAAGGGGGAGTCCCAGCTCTTCTTTACCAAATTTGAGTTTGGAATATACTAAGCATGCTAAATTAAATGATATTCCTAAAGTTCTATGGCTACGGGCTAATTTGGCCTCTTAAGCTCCCTTCATAAATTCTGAAATTGGGCTAAATTCCCCCCTTGTGTCGACCCTCTTCAAAGCTCCCTTAATTGGTGCCAGCCTAAGTGAACCGGCGCAAGGAAATTTCTTCCTGTGCCGATTCACCCTCCCCATTTCCTCACGCTCAGTTCAACTGCATTGATTCACCTGCCTCCATCCATCCTTCTACGCCAATTCACCCATCTTCCCCCATTTTCCTACGCCGATTCACCCCATCTCGCACCCCTTCTATGCCGATTCATCCCTCTACTATGGCGACCCACTCAGCTGCATAGTCCTTCCCTCATGGCCGCGTCAATTCACCCCACCTTGCTGAACTAATATCTTCTCCACAACCATCCCCTCAATCGTCGCCATTTTACCCATTTGTCACCCTCATGTGTGTATTTCTCACCACTAGAGCCTATTTATCACCCATAGGAGTCATTTTTCACCCTTGTGTGCCTCTCTACGCCGACAAGTCGACTCCTACAGCCCCAAGTCGACTATGGCCGACCATGAGCGAGTGCTTCTTGTTTGGGCATCCTTGTCAAGAGAACCAGATCACGGTAATCAAGGAAACCGCCCAGGTAAGGCGCGAGGCGCTTGAACGGCGTCAAAGGGAAATAGACGCCCGCGCCGCGCAATTCCAAAAATTCGCTTCGCTTTTCCAGATCGGAATCACAACCGCCGAAACGCTTTTCAAGATTCAAGCCCAAGCGGCTATACTATCTTCGAATCCGTTAACGGCGGCACTGGCATCATTGGCTTATGCTCAGATCCCCATCGTAATCGCTTCGGGCGCACTCCAGGCTGCAGCAATAGCCGCCAAGCCCATCCCGCGTTACGCAGAAGGTACGGAAGATCACCCTGGCGGCCTGGCGATGCTCGGCGACGGGTGGCGTCACGAACTGGTGGTCAATCCTGACGGCACGATGCAGGTCACGCCGAACCAGCCAACATATATGGATTTGATGCCTCATGCGAAAGTGTATCCGGATGCGGAAGAATATTTCCTACGCAATCCTCATATGCTATTCCAGCCACCGCCCGCGGAATACGGCGGCGGTGCGGTAGATCCACACCTGGCCGAAGCCATCGTGAGCGGGGTAGGGAAGGAGGTGCGGGCACTTCGTAATGCCGTTATGAGTAGGCCGTCTGAACGGACAATTATCAACGAGGCGGGCATTCGCCATCAGGTCTGGAAAGGCGAGCGCTGGCAGTCATATATCAATCAATACGTAACCCATAAAAAGTAATGCTGAAGCAGTTTTTATATTTTCTTGTCAATGCCCAGGGGCAGAGCTACGGAATAGACGAAGCCAATATCGTTATCTCCAGTACGCTTCCCGTGCCTCAAAAGCACGCTCCTGATGGCTGGCAGGATAAAATGGTTCAGTATGGCCGCAGCGCGAAGTATTTCGGGCTTTTTCGCAGCTTTACCATACCGCTGCGATTTGTCCTCGGCGGGGCGAAAATTCTTCGAAAAGTTCAATACGAAAGCGGATTTGAAGGCGTGTGTTATCTCATCATTCTGAAGCTGAACCCGCAGACGATGATCGGCAACTAAATAAACTCACCATCAAGAATAAATATCCACTACCGTGTATCGACGAGCTAACTAGATTTCTAGAGTAAAATATTTCTCGAAGATAGACCTCAGGTTTGGTTACCATCAACTCTGAATCAAAGATGAGGACATTCACAAGACCACATTCCGTAGCAGATATGGGCACTATAAGTTTGTGGTTATGTCGTTCGAGTTAACCAACACCACTGCAGTTTTCATGCAACTCATGAACAATTTCTTTAGCCCTTATCTGGATCAATTTGCAGTCATCTTCATGGATGATATTCTCATATACTCAAAGACTCGGGAAGAGCATGAAGAGCACTTAAGAATAGCTTTACAAACATTAAGAGAATACTAACTCTATGCGAAGCTCAACAAATGTGAGTTCTCGCTAAAGGAGGTGTCTTTCTTTGGCCATATTATTTCAAAGGAAGGTATCGCTATAGATCCTTCAAAGGTTGAAGCTGTCAAGGATTGGAGCTGACCGACGACTATATCTAAAGTCAGGAGTTTTCTTGGTCAGGCTGGCTATTATAGGTGATTCACCAAGGATTTCTCAAACATCGTTGTCCCTTTGACGAGGCTTACAAGGAAGGAAAACCCTTTTGTATGGTCAAAAGACTGTGAAGACAGTTTCTTGACTCTCAAGGAACATCTCACTACTACACTTGTATAAACGCTACCCACATAAGGTGGTGGTTTTGAAGTCTACACAGATGCATCAAGCATTGACCTTGGATGTGTTTTAATGCACCATGGGAGAGTGATTTGTTATGCTTCGAGACAACTGAAGCGTCAAGAGTAAAATTATCCAGTGCATGATCTAGAATTGGCTACTATCATTTTCTCCTTAAAGATATGACGGCATTACCTTTATGGGGAGAAATTCACCATATTTGTAGACCACAATAGTCTGAAGTATCTTTTCACCCAAAAGGAGTTAAATATGAGGCAAATAAGATGGCAAGAATACCTCAAGGACTTTGATTTCGACGTCGAGGAAGAACAGGTACGTCGGATCCCGGTGGTTCGTCCCTTCCGCGACCGGGAAGGATTCGATCCACGTCATGTTGACGTTGTTCTTTTCGAACGGTGCGATCGCGCGGGCCAGGGCGCCGGCCTGGTTGGGGAGGCGAAGCATCAGGGTCGTCTTGTCGCGTCCCGTGCGTTCCTCGGAGCGTTCGGCGATGACGGCGAACCGCTCGCGCGGGTGAAATCGAGCACCGGCAAGGTGGTCACGAATTGTGCTTACGGCGGCCCTCAAGGCCAGTACCTGTACATGACCGAAGCGGACACAGGCCACGTGCTGCGTGCGAAGATGCCCTATCCGGGCAAGCCCATGCAGTGCTCGCCGTTCTGACGCCGCCTTTATTTGCACATGCTATTCAATACGGAGATTTCATGAAAACCATCAACGGCGTGCAGGTGCTCGACACGCTCGAAGAACTCATCGATCCAGCGCACACGGCTATTGTGTGTGTCGATGTGCAGAATGACTTCTGCCATCCCGATGGCCATTTCGCGCGGCATGGCAAGGATATATCGAGCGTGTCCGCCAAGGTGCCGGAGATCGTCCGCTTCATCCAGCAAGCCCAGGCGCTGGGGGTGCAGGTGTTCTTCCTGCGCCAGCTGACGCTGCCCAATGGGCTGAGCGATTCGCCCGCATGGCTGCGCTTCAAGTGCCGTGACGGCAAGTCGCCTGAATATACGCTGGCCGGCAGCTGGGGGGCGGAATTCGTCGACGGGCTGATGCCCGGCGAGCGCGATGTGGTGGTCGAGAAGCTGCGCCCGGACGCATTCATCGGCACGCGCTGCGACCCCAACCATTCATCTTTGACCTCGTGGGCTGAGTTTCAGTCTAGTTCCTGTAGTGCGGCCCAGCAGTAGTCGTATGTCTTGTGAGTGGCCCAGAAGTAACCATACATGTTACAGAATTGAGTTTTATACCGAGTTTTAAGTTAATGAATCCAAGGACATGTTAGTCCTTTAAATCTTGAACTTTGCAGGCGAAAAACACAGACCCAAGCATGCATGGTCTTGAACAATGCAGACCTCCTAAATGCACTAACAGACCTTCTATGTACAATGACTCTTCTAAATGCACTGATAGATCTACAACAACAACTGCAATAGGCAAAACTAATCATGCATAACAGTAGATTTTTGACCCAAGAAGTTGCTATAATAAAAAACAAGACTTCATCATAAGTTGCAAACCCACATTCCCTCATAAACATAAGTTGCAGCATTCAATCATCAAAGCCAAGAGGACACATCAATCTCCCCTTGATTCGTTGTAAGTTGCTATCATCAAAACAACACTCAATCATCAAAGTCAAGAGGGCACAACAATCTCCCCCTTTTTGATGATGGCAAAACATTGCAACACACAATGAATGGCAACACACAATGAGTCACACTGATCAAACAATTCTCCCCCTTTGACATGATCAAAAAGGAGATGGATGGGGAGAAGTAAATAACAGTGCAAGAGACAAGTACCCCTTAGGTGAGCTCCCCGATGATCTAAAATCCTCCTCCTTTGAGAGAATCAACAAGAGAAATGGTTTGCATGTGAAACAATTTACAACATGAAATTAAATGACCTGTTGGAGACATGCGTGATAAACATCAAAGCTTAATGAACTGATACTCCCCCTTTGACATAATAAAAACTAGTCCTTCCCTTTTCTCATGAGTGCAGAATTGCTCTCCCTCAAAATATAAAATAGCCAGACTTCATGAATGAACACTGGTTATCTAATGAATCAAATCTAGAATCTGCCAACATAAGAATTCTCAAACAATATTGGTTGTGGCACCTCACATTTGAATGGACAGACCAAGGCAGGTGGAAGGGCCACAGAACCAAACGTAAGATGGAAGATTCCAACAGTGTGGAGAGTGAAACAATTGTTCATAGGGAAGAAAATGTGGTCCAGAATGGGGGTAGACTTCAGCAGACAAGACACAGGTCTTTCAGTGGATACTCAATCAACAGATAAAAATTATATACTTCTGCTGCCCAAAATATAGAGAAAATTACATAACAAGGCCTCCAAGGGCATAAAAGTAAGACACGAGATATTTATAACTCATAACCTTAAGTGGGTCTTTACATAACAAACACAAGAACTCCTCGCACTTCGGGTGTCCGCCTCTGAGTGTCCTTTGTGTGTCTTTTCCTATGGGACCCTCGGGGGCTATTTATAGAAGGTGGAGGGTCATTTGGACTCGCTTAAGAAGTTTTTGAATTTACTTAGGATCAATTGACCTATTACGTGGGCAAATGATCCCCGATAGGATTTTTTACGCCCTTTTTGAGTATAACCGGGGTCATTTGACCCTAAATGCATGGGGATTGACCCCTATTAAGCTTATAAAGCCTAACCGGGGTCAAGCGACCCAATTTGGATCGGGGATTGACCTTGGTTAAGCCCAATGGACTTCACTGGGGTCAATCGACTCCGGTAGATATGTGATTGACTCCGGTTAACTCCCTTGAAGTTAACCGAATGAACCCCCCTATCAACCCTGATGAAGCATTCTTTAGGCTCACCACTGCAACGGTAGGTGACCGGAACCCACCGCGGGGGGGGGGGCTTTGTGGGGGGTGACCAGACTCCCCTAGCAACCAGACTGGGCGAGGGGTGACGGAGGGCCATTTTCTTGGATGGTCGGCCCCGATTATGGCCCTCGTTTTCACCCCGATTAGGGAAGGCCCTCCATTCGTCCCCGGGTAACACCCATCCTAGCCGCTCTCCATTTTTACCCCGGTTGAGCCCTTCCTTGGGCCTCCATTCGTCCCCGGTTAACAACCATCCTGGCCGCCCTCCATTTTCACCACGGTTGAGCCCTTCCTTGGTACCTCCATTTTGACCCTGGTGAAGCATTTCTCAGGTTCACCATTGCAAAGGAAGGTGACCGGAACCCACGGAAGGGGGGGGGGGGGGGGTTTGGGGGGGGGCCGGCAACCCCATGCAAAAGGCAAGGGGTGGGGGGGGAGGGGTCATTTTCTAATTCCGCTTAGTTCTCACTCTATTTCAAGCTTTGCAAGGTTCTGTCCTATATTTTACTGCACATCTATGGCTTTGCACTTTGTTCTTCTCAAGATTGCTTCCCCTTCTGATCTTCTTTTCATCTGAGTCTCTTCATCAAACTTATTTGTTTTTGAAAAATATAAATTTTCTTCTTCATCATCTTTTCACAATTCCTTCCCGTTTTCAAGTTATAATCTCGTTTTCAAGGTGTTATCATGTATTTTTACTAGTCATTCAAGGTTCTACACCCTATTCTTCTTAAGTTTTCATGCCCTTCTATTCTTCTTTTCACCTTAGTCTCTTCATGAATCTTCTTCATCTTTCTTATATCTAAAATTTCTTATTCTATCACTTCCTCTAATTCTTCTTAGTTTTTAAGTTATCTTCAGTTTTCCAAAATTTAGTTTTTTATCATTTTACTGTTCATCCGCGTAGCACACTTCTGTTCTTCCCAAGTTTTCACCATCTTCTGATCTTTTTCTCTCTCTTCACTCTTCACAAAAAAATTTCTTCTCTTCCTGATATTCAACTTTTATTTCTACCACTTCTTCTAAATCTCTACGGTTTCAAAGTTATTTCACTTCTAATCTTTTTTTTTCTATTATTTTTGTTTTACTATTTTTCAGCTCCCTTTCTTTTCTATCTATCTCTCCCTCCTCTATTTTCATCCAAACATCCCAAGACAGAGATTCTCTTCTTTTGGTGCTCACAAGGCGGTGTCTACCTCGAAGGCGGGACGATTCAATCAAAGGCTTGGCACGGAGATGACGACGCTATTCTTTATCATCTTGGCTCTATTTCTTCACACCTCAGGCTCCTCTTATTGTTATTATTTTAGTTTTATTTTACTTCATTGTAATCTCATCACATCTTTATTGTAAGCTTGTCTTGTATTTCATGTACTCATTTCTTTATGTTAATGAAAGAAGCGTTTATTTGATCTAGATCTTGTTCATCTTCCTTCTCTTCCTCCTTAGACAAAAATAACTATCGACTTGCAGAGCTTTTCATTTCCAGTCAAACCGTTGGACGGATCTGAAACTCACATATGTCTAAGCTCTTTAAGTCCTCTTCGTAACGGCACTAGTCTCATCCCGATCTGACACCGGATCTGGGCGTGGTCCATTTTCGTCGGAGCGCGTAGGTCTGTCCCAAGATAGGCCAGTAGAAGGAGGATCCCAATTAAATCCTCAAGAAATACGCCGGTGCAGATTCAGTGATCTCCACTCCCTGGGGTCGACCAGGGACCCTCCGCCATCATGACGGTGAACTGCCACCTTCAGAAGGTCCCCGAAGATCGACGTTCCTTTAGATGGCTTTGTTCGTTGTCCTGTCGGCCAGCAATTTCAGATCTGGAGCCACAGCCCGCCATCGCCGGGTACCCCGCCAACAGGCTGCCCTTCAACCCAGGATCGGTGCTCCCGGACCGTTGTTGTGGCCTTTTACCTCCTTGCGTGGAGTGGGCCATCATTTTCATGTTGTAATTAACTATATCAATTGTACCGGGAGTTACGAATCTTGGCTGAAAAGGTCTTCCCCACGCCCCGAGCGTGGAGGTATGTCTCCGCATCTCCCTTATCGCTTGCTTGTTTAGTATATGTTTGAATGTCACGCTTGCATGAGATAGGATTCCTAGCCCGCTACAAATTCCATCACCGCTGTGAGAGAGCGTACATGTGACCCATCCCGTGACCCGTTTCGATCACGGAGGAGTGTAGACCACCCTTGACTCAACGTCGATTTCTCAACCATGCAGATCCACGCGCTTCTATCGATAGGGATGAGTCATGAGTTGTGCTTCTTATTGAGGACATTTCTCCTCTTCTGGAGCTCCTTGGAGCCACACTGAGGTGTTCTTATTGTACGTGTCTTGTTGGTTACGTCAGTCCCAAGCGAGTCAAATCAACGTAGCGAGTCCAAGGTTGCATTGTTCGTCCGAGTCACACCCGTCCTGCATCAAATTGGTATCAGAGCGAGTTTGAGTCTAGGGTAGTCACCAAAGCACGGTCTAAGTCTGCCAGGGTGTTACACCTCAATCCTTTATCTAGTATAGCAAAAGGCATTACTGGAAAGATAGGTTAAGCCTATTTGGAAGGTAGCCGCCTTGCGTGAGATTGGTCCTCGGATTGATATCTCCGCCAAGTACTAGATACTAGTTTGAGTTTAGGTTCTTTCTCTCCCATTAGTCAGTACATTCCAACCTCTGCATCATTGCATGCCCACTCGTAGGGGCACCCAATACTCACCACCACCACAACCCATGGCGGACCCCCAGGCCCGTGCACCAGGACAGCCCTCAGTGGCAGAGATGGTCATGACCCTCATGGAACGAATGGATGGCTTAGGCACGCGTCTAGAGAGTAGGATGAAGGCCCTAGAGGACAAGGCCGAAGCATCAAACCAATCCATTCAAGGTCTGATTGGGAGAATGGCCACCCTAGAGCGAGCCCCCCTAGGGGCGCAACCTGTACTGGCATTGGGACAACCAGAGGTAGTTCTGCTGCCTGCGGTTCCTAGGGCTCAAGGGGTTGATGTGAGAAGGCAAAGAATCCCTGATCTGGATGAAAAGTCTGATAGTGACTATGGGGGTTATGGTCGTGACCATCGTGCCCAACGACGGCATCATGATCTCAATGAGGACGATCGCGTTCTATGGAGCGTGCGTGCAGACCCTCCCACTTTTGATGGGTCTTTGAACCCAGAGGATTACTTAGATTGGGAGGCAGGTATGGACCGGTATTTCAAGTGGTTTGAGATGACGAACCACCGGAGAGTCCGTTTCGTGAAGATGAAGCTGCTAGGGAAGGCTCAGACTTACTAGATGAATGTGGAGAGCCTATTGATGCAGCGACATTAGCCTCAAGTCAAGACCTGGGATGGGATGAAGGTCAAGTTGAGGTAAAAGTATCTTCCTGTCACGTATCGTCCACGTCTTATTAATAGTTAGCAGAGTCTTACCTAGGGCAACTGACCCGTGTCCGAATACATCACCCAGTTTGATGAATATTATTTGCGGTGTGGAGTCACGGAGGAGAGCACTATGACCGTCTCATGTTTCCGAAGAGGGTTGAGGATGCCTTACCAATATGAGCTATTTCAACGCAACGTAACCACTTTGGAAAATGCCTATCAGGTCACTCCAGAGCTCGAGCAGTTCAAGTCAAAGTTTGATTTTGCCCAGTAGCAAGGTCCCTTACATCAGCTCTGATCTGTGCCTGGTAGTTCTCCGGGTCCATATCAGAGGCCTCCCATGGCTCGTCCTTTGGAGCCTACCCGCCAGGACCCATTTGCCTTGAGGCCTTACCCTCCTCAAATGAGGGATCTCCCACCTCGGCCCCAGCCTCCCCTTGCTATCACCCGTCCGTAAGCCCCCGCACCATCTACTCGTCCCCTTTTGCCCACACCCCCACCCCCTCGGGAGGATAAAGGTAAGGGGCCACTAATCTGGGGGTCTAGTGGAGCCCAACAGCAGTGTTTTAACTGCAAGGGGTATGGGCACTATGCGAATCGGTGCCCCACCCGCTCATCCCTAGTTATTAGGGATGCGTCGGCTAGCAAGGCTCTGCCTTCTGAGGTTATGAGCTCGCTGATGAGTTCTTTGAAAAGACTGGGGACGTGCAGGGTGAGCCTATCGATGCTCCTGCCCAGCTAGGGGTTGTCAGGTGCACCTTGACTCAGCCATAGGCCAGCGATGACGGGCGTCGGACTACCATCTTTCATACATACTGTCGGCTGAATGGAAAGTCATGCAAGGTGATTATTGATAGTGGGAGCTGTATTAATGCCATCTCTATAGGCACTGTTTCGTGCCCTGGTCTTAACCCTATAGACCATCCCCTCCCATATCGAGTATCATGGGTGGACTCCACCTCCATTCCGATTAGGCTACAGTGTCTAGTCCCACTACAGTTCCACACCTACCGTGATAACATCTGGTGTGACATCCTACCCATGGAGGTGGGCAACATTATCCTTGGCAGGCCATGGCTATTTAATCGAGATGCCACCCTTCATGGTCAGTCGAACACATGTACCTTTGACCATGGTGGCCAGTGGATCACTCTTCATCCCTCTCCACCAAAGAGTGCGCCGATTAGGGGCCCAGCCAGCCCGATCACCTCGGGCCCTTTTACCCCTGGGTCCAGTACCCCGTCCTTAGTCCAGGCTGCCACTATTTCTTCTGTCACAGGCCAAACCCCGATGAGCAGACTGATGATGATTAGCCCCCGTAAGATGGAGCAGGAGGCTAGTAGGGGCAGTCCTGTGTTTGCTGTCGCAGTCTGTGAGGTGGAGTGAGGCTCCGAGAGTGCACTCCCTCCCGATGCTATCCCAATCCTACAGGAATTCGTTGATGTATTCCCGGGGGAGCTTCCCGTGGGACTCCCACCTATTCGGGATGTCCAGCATGCTATCGACTTGATTCTGGGATCCTCATTGCCCAATCTTCTCCACTACCGCATGAGCCCCATTGACCATGTTGAGCTGCAATGACAGGTCTATGAATTGTTGCAGAAGGGATCTATTCGGGATAGCATGTGTCCATGTGCTGTACCAGCATTACTCGCCCCAAAGAAGGATGGCACGTTGAGGATGTGTGTTGATAGTCGTGCCATCAACAAGATCACCATAAAGTACAGATTTCCAATTCCCCAACTTGACGACATGCTAGATATGATGTTGGGAGCCACTATTTTGTCCAAGATCGATCTTAAGAGTGGCTATCACTAGGTGAGGATTAGGCCTAGAGATGAATGGAAGACTACCTTCAAGACCAAGGATGGTTTATACGAGTGGTTAGTTATGCTCTTTGGCTTGACTAATGCCCCTAGTACATTCATGCGGCTAATGATTCAGGTCCTATGACCTCTTATTGGAGAATTTTTTGTCGTGTATTTCAATGACATACTCATTTACAGTCCCACTAGGGAGAACCACTCAGATCATTTGAGGCAGGTCTGTCAGATTTTGAGGCGAGAACAGCTGTATGCCAACCCATAGAAGTGCACCTTCATGACTTCTCTTGTTACCTTCTTGGGTTTCATAGTATGCAGTGATGGGGTCTCTGCAGATCCGGAGAAGATCCGAGCCATTGTCGAGTGGCTAGAACCCCACATGCTCCATGATCTCCACAACTTTTGTGACCTCGCGGCATTCTATCGTCACTTCATCCGTGGATTTAGTTCCATCTTTGCCCAGATTACAGATTGTATTCGAAAGGGCACATTTGTATAGACGAAGGCCGCAGCTGCCACTTTTAGGGATGTTAAGGAGCGCATGACCGAGGCACCTATCCTTCGACTGCCAGACTTTATGAAGGTGTTTGAGGTCTCTTGTAATGCATCAAGAGTTGGTATAGGTGGAGTTTTGAGTCAGGAGGCCCACCCTATTGCCTTCTTTAGTGAGAAATTGAGTGATGCCAAACTACGATATTCCACCTATGACAAAGAATTCTATGCAATTGTTCATGCTTTAAGGCATTGGAGACACTACTTGTTAGATCAAGAGTTTGTATTGTATTCCGATCATGAAGCTCTTAAATTCCTCCACGCTCAGAAAAAGCTGAATGCGCGTCACAGTAGGTGGGTGGAGTACCTCCAGGAGTTCACCTTTGTGCTCAGGCACAAGGCTGGGGTAGAGAATAAGGTGGCTGATGCCTTGAGTTGGCATGCTTGTATGCTGACCACCATGAGTACCGAGGTTATAGGGCTTGAGATAGGCTAAGGAAATCATTGTATCCAATAGACGGTGGATTGTAGGGAATGGGGAAAGCATTGATTTCTTTAGGGATAATTGGACCAGTAATGGCTCTATGTTAAGCTATGTTCCTAATAATGATAATGCTGGGTTGCGGGCTGTCCCCTTGGCCTTGGTGACGGAGGTCATCCTGGATCCCCAACATGCAGCCCGGAGCTTGCTTTCTTCAGACTCCCATATCTCACACATTCAATTAAATAGGGAGGCTGATATGTGTGTTTGGACTAGCACTCCTAAAGGGAATTTTTCAGTTAAGTCTGCCAGTGTTGTTCTTCGGCCTAGAGAGACTTTGAGGCGATCCTAGGCTAAGCTTTGGCATTTTACTATTGCTCCCAGGGTAGCAACTTTTGTCTGGAGGTTAATTCATTGTGCTGTGTCGGTGGATAGTAGAGTGGCTGGCTGTGGGATCCTGGTGGTTTCAAAGTGTTACTGCTGTAACTCCCCCGCCCAAGAGGATCTTAATCATTTGTTCATTATTGGAGAGCTAGGATCCAAGCTTTGGAGTTGGATACTTCCTTTGATTAGTAACAAGGTTAATCTCAGCGACCAAATTACTATCCAGTGCTGGAACCTTCTGTCTGCTACCAAATTGGATTCTACTCTTAGCTTTATTGGCTGTTATGCTATCATTCTCATGTTATGGGAGATCTGGAAATATAGATGTGTTGTTAGATTAAACAATGAGGTTTTTAGTATTGGTTGTATCATGAGGATGATCCTGGCCTCCATTTCACTTGCGCTAGACAAGATTAGGTTTCACAGGCCTCTATCTACTGCACAGGCTAGCAGGTTGCTTCCCTTTCATCTGTATCCCCGGATGGATCTCAAATGGCCTTATCCAGTTGTCTGTAGTCTAGCATCTCACAATTTTACTCTCCATGTTGATGGGGCATCGAAAGGCAACCCAGGTAGATGTGGTGGAGGGGGCTGTGCTATGGACTCTTGTGGCAGGCTGGTCTTTGGCTTTGCCTTTCACTATGGTTACAGTAGCAGCCTCTTAGCTGAAGCAAGAGCTCTGCATGATGTGTTGTCCATTGCTAAGCATGGAGGTTTAAATCTGGCGGCTATTTTTTTTGACTGTGCTCTTCTTGTTGAAGCTATTCAGGTCGGGGTGGCTCCCAATTGGACTATCCTTCCCTGGTGGAGGAGTATTTTGGACCTTCTCCAAGAATGCAATTGTAAGGTGCATCATGTATACAGAGAGGGCAATCAAGTTGCAGACTCCTTGGCGTCTCATGCTTGTAGTGTTCGTGACAATCAATTTTTTTCCCATGTGAGGGATCTCCCGTGGATGGCTAGGGGGGCTTACAAGATGGACCTAGCTGGACTACCCTCCTTCCGGTACATATAGTCATGAGGGCTGTAATTTTGGTTTTTATCTCTCTTTTTCCTTTTGATCATATAGGTATCTGCCCATATGCCGACTTTGTAATTCTTTCATTTGTCCTTCAGGGGTATGCCCCATGGCCACTGCATACATTCTTTTAAATCAATAAAATTTAGGGCCGCAGCCTCAGCTTGGGGGAGTGAGAACATTCTTCCTTTTTGAGGGAGGGTGCACTTGACCAGTTGCTGATTCTGGTTGGTCAGTTTGGCAAAAAAAAAGTTTATAAGGCTTGAGAAGATGAGGGAAGCTTATGCTGATTGCCCTGACTTTGGTCAGATTTTTACCACTCTCAAGGTCGGTCCGTCGAGGGATCATAGTGATTATGTGCTTCAGGAGGGTTATCTCTTTCGTGGGGGTAGGCTTTGTGTTCCCCGAACTTCGGTTCGCGATTTCTTAGTATGGGAACATCATATGGGAGGTCTAGCCGGTCTAGGGCAGGTGATATTCTGAGCGTGCGTCCAAGTTGAGTTCACTCAGTTTGGTGTACGGCATCACCCTATCCTTCAACTGATCAGGCAATTGCAGCAGGTTTGTCTGTCGAACGTCTCCGAAATTCTTTCCGTTGTTCCCACTGCCGATGGTACTTCTTCTTCCAAGTCCAAAGGCAAAAGGTTCCGGAGATTCAAGAATAAGGGATGTGAGAAGCGGTGTACTCAACAGTCTTCTGCTGGTGCTGTTCCATCATCAGTTCCATCTTCTCAGCGACATCAGGGACCTGCTACTCGTCTATCGAAGTTGCGTGCGAGGTCGTGTGCGAGGTGTGGTGGTAGTAACCCTGGCAGGCCGTGTTCCTTGCTGGTGATCTATTTCCGTTGTGATCAGCCGGGTCATATTGTTCGAGACTGCCCGTACAGATCGGTACCATCGCAGTTCTCTTCATCGGCCCAGCCACAACAGCCTCAATTCCAACCGGTGCCGCCACAACCTCAACAGGACTCACCAGTGTCTCAGCTTCCTCGTGCTGAGCAGTGATGTCCTACCTTCTCGAAGGTGTGTCTTTATTTTTTAATTAGTTAATTTGTGTCTTAATTATTCCCGTTGTTTGAGTTTTATGTGATTTAGTTATTTGTTGATTATTCAGTGTGGTAATGTTGTTTGTGTGATTGTGGTTTTCCCTCTCCTATCCTTGTCATTTCTCCCATTCTACTTTCTCCTTCGTTTCTCTTTCCCTCTGTTTTTCTCGACGCAGGGCGCGCGACCGTGTCGAGTTGACTGAGGTAGAGATGCAATGGAATGGGCCAGAACGTGATGAAATGATGGATGAGGTAGACGTTAGCAGGATTCATGGGTGGATCCTACGCTAACGTGGTTCGACTGTTTTATCATTTGTAGTTGTCCTAGAAGTTTGTTCCTTTGCGTGGCCCAGTGGCATGTCACCTGTAGTGACGATGGCCCTGTGGAGTAACCCACGTTGAATTTCTTGTTTTAGGTGGAGTAGTTGATTCTGCTCTTTCCTTGTTGTATCCTATTGCCTGGATTTGTAGATTGTTCGGTGTTATTGCTCGACCGCCATCTTTTGTGCTGTTCGTGTTGTGAAGGAATTTCTTAGTGATATTCCTATTGGCATTTCCCTTTTTATTCTGGATTTGTTGGTATTCGATTCTTTTATCAATTGCTCAGGGTGCTGTTGACCATTTGAGTTGTGGTGATGGCCGTGCAGATTATTACAATATGTTGGTCGCCCCAGCTTAAATCGGGTCAGCTCCTGACGTGTTCCGTTTCTGTTCTAGTCGAAGTGTTCGATTGGACCAACTTGGCTGAGCAGCTGTTCGAGCGAGCTAGGCTCTTCCCTTCTTGGTGAGCTTCAGTTGCTAAGCTCGATGCTGTCCATGTTGTTTAGTGGATCTCCTTGTGAGATTAACCTTGGAATTGTCATCTCAGTATCACCTTGCCCTGTGTCTGCTCAAGTGTGGACAATTTAATTTGAGCCTGACCATCTCCTTGTTTTACGGTTGCGTGGTTTTGGACCTTATTCTTGTGTCGAGAGCTGTTGCGTACTGTATCTTCATTGTGCCGTGCTTAACGGCCGATGTGATGTGAGGCTCATTTGTCATTTACAGGACATAAATGTAGGCTGAGATTAGTGCTTCCTCTTGGGCTTTGCACTGAAGCTGTTTCTCTCCTCCATTGCACTTGGGTTCTTTCTGCTTGGTTGCTTGCTGGATCAGTGCTCGAGGCATGTTACATTGCGATTTTCGGTGATTGCAATGGTGCCTAGTACACGCTATGATGCGAAGGCCAAGGTTCTTTCTGATATCTTTGTGCATTATGGAGTGCGTAGCAGAAGTGTATGGGTTGATGACCCACAGGCCGAGGATTCCTTTCCATGCGATTCTGTCTGGTCGAGAGAATTGCTCTTTCTCGATGTGACTCCGTCTCGGTTGCATGTGCCTAGACGTTGTCGTGACCGTGCTGTTGTCAGTCACTCTTCTGGTTTTAGTGTTGGCATTTGCGAGCGTTGGGGAAATCGCCGGCTCCCTTGCTGATAAAGTACCCTCTGCTCTGCATTCATTCTCGTGGGTGTTGTGCTCTCGAGGCGTGTTCATAATCCTTGAGATGCATTTCCCGAGATTGAGGTATCTCTTGTAGCTTTGCGATTGACTTCAATAGTTGTAGGTCTTTCCTTGGTGACCAGCCTGATGCGTGACTTGTCCCCGGTAGTCGTGTGCTCAGTTGTCGCGTACCTTGATGCGACCCTACTTGCAGTGTGTTCCGTAGTTCTGTGTGCTGTACAGAGCCAGAATCCTGCAGGTGTTGTTGCCGTTAGCAGTGTTTCTGTAAGTGCTGCTTTTGGACGATTCTACATTTATGTGTTGGACCATTGTTTTGTCAGTAGCTGACTGTGCTCCTTTTCCTGGTGAAGTAGCTTGCAACTCGATCGGATGCAATATCTGAGTGAGGACTGACTTCTTGCTATATATGGCCCAATGCTGTTGTTTTTGCTGTCATTCTTTCGTATAATTATCATTGGCGTCTTGTGTGCCAGGTGTTCCTTGTCTCCCTTGGGCACTGGAGGCGATGATGTTGTCAGGCTATCAGCTAAGAGGACTATGTTTCCCTGTGTAAGCTGATGTTGGTTATGCCTGTCACTTATGTCGTTTTTGTCGACTCATTTCTCAGTGTTGTTTAGTCTGGCAGTCACATCTATGTCTTGCGAGACGTAAGCGACGCGCCTTGTTTCAGAGGTATCGAGCTTGTGTTCACTGGTGATCGTGCTCATTCTCGAGTGTGTATCCGTGATAACAGTTGGACGCTGTTCCTCTGAACTCTATTTTTCGTGATTTGGTGTCGATGTTTGTTGGGTTGTTCTTCCCTGCCTTACCATTGCTGGTCCTTAAATTTTGAGGATGAAATTTCTTAAAGGAGGGGAGGACTGTAACGTCCTGGATCTTCAGCGGATCTTTATTGGGTCCTGTTGAATCTTTATTGAGTTAGGATCTTTTTTAGAAGAGTTTCAGACTACCTTTGCAGCCCTGACTTGAGAACACTTTATTCTGATTATCCTTCAATTCCTCGACTCATGGTCGCTGCAGTCGCATTGTACTTTTCGCTAGGATCGTTTCGGTTATTAATTGCAATACATGGCCTTTTATACATTATGTGATTGTATCTTATCGAAAACTCTATAAAAAACTTGAATTCAGATGCAATTTCAACTGCTTCTCTTACTGAACATGATCTCGATCGCTTTCCGAATCTAACAATTTGACCCAATTATGTCAGATCATCATGAGTTTAAGCTACCGTTTAACCCCTAATCATGAGATCATAGGGGTACTCTCAGGACAGAGTGAAGGCTCGTTAATTAGGTCTTTCTTTCTAGACAAAACATGCTTTGTGGTAACATCTCGATCAGACTTCCTCCGGGGTGAGACAGAGATCCATTCTTTTATCTCACCAATATCTATACCATCAATCACGTATTATCAGTAGCTTCAATCTGCTACCCGAATTCAGAAGGGTATATAAATATATATACTCATCAAGAAAGCTGAAGGTTTACTCTTCTGTTCTTGTGGGCGGCATGCATGCATCCTCCCAAAGACGAAGTATATAGTGTGTGGTGTCGGCGGGGCGCGATCTTTCAGACCAGGATAGGGACGTCATCATTGGCCGGTTTCCGGGGGTTGAATTTAAATGGGAAACTGATCTGTGCCTGTTGGCCTTTGTTGATTCGAAGGCTGTCTGTCGTGTTAGGGACGTTGCAATAGTGGAAGGAGAGAGATGCATGGTGGATGCATGCATGCTGTCGACGGCGACGGCCAACATCACTCTTCTGGGGATCTCTCGTACGTAGCTTGTCTTCGTGGACAGATTAAGTCGATGATCACATATAAACGTGTTTCCGACATGAAAAGCGATACAACGTCATAAAAGGTTCCGTGTCGGCTGCATTATGCACTGGTTGATCGATGCTGCTGTTCGATCCGTCTATTTTTCAAATCATCCTTTTCTGAAAATTAGATGATCAGACGGGTCAGTCGGAATAGAGAAAACAAGAATCGGCGACATTTTGACTTTGAATCTCAAAGAATGTGATGTTCTCCGGAAAAAAATAAGAAAACAAATTAATTTGGACCAGACAGAACAAACCCCGGGGGAAAACCCCCTCCGGTTGCGTAGCGGCCGAAGGGGGTTTCCCTCCGGTCAACCCCCTCCGGTTGCACAGCAGCCAGGGGGGTCCCTCCGGTCGAAGACCACCGGAGCCCCCCCCGGTGCGAATCACCGGAGGGGGTTCCCCTCCGGTCCAATGGTGTTAGAGGGGGTCCCCCCTCCGGTCCGACCACTGGAGGGGGTCCCTCCGAGATTCCCACCTCGCGGAGAAGAAGAGGAAGGGGCGGAGGGGGGGTCTTGGCCCCTATTGGCTATAAAAAGTTGTCCCATCGGTAGAAAAGGAAATTTTTTACTGCTGGTAGGGGAGACTTTAGCAACTGTACGGCCTACCTTTGTGGCTTTGGCCCCTTTTTTATTTGTCCGGGAGTTGGAGAACATTCTTGTTGACCGCCAGAACGACCCGGAAGATAAAAATATCTCTTTGTGGTGGATTCCCCGTGCAAGTGAGCAGATTTAGACCACCTTTTGATTGTGCATAGAAGCACGTGTAAAATTGTAACAGTCCCTATATTTAACGAGACATTCATGGGAGTTCACGGTGGCGGCGAGCTCGTCACTTTAGGGCCATTCATGATGCAACTCATTCATTTTTTCTTTCTTTCTGAATTTTTTTTGAAAATATCAAAAATTAATAATAACATTTTGGGGTCCAACAAATGCCCCCCACGGGGGGTCCGTCGGAGTCGTAGGCGACGGCGGGCAGTCCGTGCCCCTTCAAAAATTTGCTGCACTTCTATTAATATTTCCATAGCTTGCAAATTTGGTTTTTTTTTTCTACTTGTGACATTTGACTAACGTTGTGTAATGTTTTCTTTTCTAGTCTTCTTTTCCCTACAAGTTGTTCATCATGCCTCGTGTTAGGAGGGGCCATACTAGCAGATCCCGGGGATAGGATGGGCACACAGCCCCCATTGCTTCCTAGAGACTGATGCCGCCATGGGGGCTACCGAGGATTACTGCAAAGACTTCGCGCGAGAGCGCGATCGCGCGGAGGGGGGCGGCGCCGGTACCGGTGCCGATGAAGCAAACTCCCCGGCCCGGTTTCGTCCGGAGCGTGAATTCCCCGTAGGCGGCCTTCACGTTGATCCAGTCGCCCGGCTTCAGCCGGTCGAGGAAGGACGCCGCTTGGCCGCCGTTCATCTTCCGGATGCAGAGCTCGTAACCGTGTTTCTTCGCGATCTCGGCCGGCACCGCGAGCGAGTACGCGCGCCAGAGGTGGTTCTTCGGGTCGTTCTTATCGGGGACCTGGAGGCTCACGAACTGGCCCGGCTCGAACTCGAACGCGACCTGCGGGCGAAAGCGGACGATGGCGGTCATCGCCTTCGGATCGACGCCGACCCACTTGATCGACTGGACTTGGCAGCGGTACGTTCGGTGAGCCATCTCGATGAAACCCCATCGACGCTCGCCTTTCGTCCGGAGCCGCTATTTCGCGACTCGGGGGCCTTTGCGTCTCTCGAGCTGCAGGTACAGCGCGAGATTCACGTCGATCTGCTCCGGCCCGAGGTCCAGGAGCGAGGATCGATCGAGCCCATAACAGACTTCGAGCGTCTTCAAGAACTCATCGGGGAGAACCTGGAAGGTCTTGAAAGCCTTAACATTAGGCAGCTGCGAGCGCGTCCAGTCCTGGACTTCCCGGCGGCCCGCTTCATCGATTCCGTTTTGGACCTTGGAGGGCGCCTGGTTTTCGTGCTGGACCTGGACGCCGTGGTGGAGGGCTCGGCCGAACCCGAGGCCAACTCCACCGCCCCGCCCTTCGAGTGGAAAATCGCATAAACCACCCCCACCAAGTTGCCCGGCGCTACTGGTGTGCTGTCCGCCTCACGATTATTGTAGCCGGTCGCCTTCCACCCCGCGTTCCCCTTGGCAACCAAGCAGTGCGCCACCGTCAGAGTAAACCGGTTTTTATACACGACAACCATGCCGCTCCTCAGCCGCTCAAAGGGCATTTGCTTAATCACAAACACCGCCCCCATAGCAGATTGGTCCGATACACCACGATCATGACTCGGATGACCTGTGATCTGATGCGAGCCGGCTTTATCGCACCGATCTGGTATGATGCAGCAAACTGTGATCTGACAGCACTTTAATGCCTTATTACATAATAAGAAAAGCTGTATACTCAAACTACTCAACTAATCCTGAACTTAAGTCTTCGATTTCTCCTAGTTGCTCTACATCATTCTGTAAATTAGGCATACTTGAACAATTGATTTTACTACATTGGAGGTACGACTTTGCTTACCTGCAGTGAGCGTGCAATTTATGTTAATATTGTTTTAGGTTGCATTTCATTTTCATGTGTTGTCATGCAATTGCCATGCTACTTTCTTCCCATTAATGCTTACAATACCCAACCTTGTTCTCCTATCCAATTCAAGATTCTGTCCTGTGGCGGCATTTTTTATCATCTTTTTGAAGTGTCTTATGTTTGACACTCTATAGGATGAATTTTATGCAGGTTGCAAAGGAGAATGCTGATGTAATTATCATGGATGATAATTTTGCAACTATAATCAATGTAGCTAAATGGGGTCGTGCAGTTTACATAAACATCCAAAAGTTTGTACAGTTTCAGCTGACTGTTAATATTGTTGCCCTCATAGTCAATTTTGTTTCAGCATGCATAACAGGTACTGGAAACAAATGACTAGCAAACTTTTTCTCGGGATAAATTGTTTCTAAAAATCGTTTGACATGGATTTTTGCTAAAATGTTAGGAAATGCTCCACTTACGGCTGTTCAGCTTCTTTGGGTCAACATGATCATGGATACCTTAGGTGCATTGGCATTGGCAACAGAACCTCCAAATGATGAAATGATGAAAAAGCCACCAGTTGCTCGAGGTGCAAACTTTATTACAATGATTATGTGGAGAAATATTATTGGCCAGGGCATATATCAGCTTGTTGTTCTGGGAGTTTTCATGTTTCTTGGCAAACATATGGCAAAATAAGTTGAGGTGATCCATCCCCCACCTGCTTCAGCCCGTGCAGCTCGCCGCTGTCGATCCGCACGCGCAGCGGATCCGCCGGCTCGTCCCCACAGCCCGCGAGCACGCACACCACCAGGAGCCACCGGCGCATCATGCGCCGATCGTATCGCTATTGGCCGGTCGTCGTGGGCGTACACACCACGCCCTGCGTCTCGTCCGCGTGGCACGTGTACTTCGGCCGGCACTGCTGCACGTTGGCGTTGGTGACCTGGACGCGCGTCGGCAGCACCGGGTTCGCGGAGTCCGGTCCGACGACCGCGGTGAACGTCGCCTCGATCATCGCGCAGTGATCGGCCGACTGCTTGCCCTGCGAGACCTCGTAGCCCACCGCCGCGAGGTCGAACGCGGTCGCCGCGCCGATCCGCAGCATGCGCTTCGTGTGGTCGTCGAGCGTCGCCTCGTTCTGCGTCAGGTAGTTGGTGAGACCGATGGCCGCGGTGCGGCACACGCCGGGCTGCGTCGAGAAGTCGACCGGCGAGGCGTTGGCCGCGGTCAGCGTCGCCTGCCCGCACGCGACGAACAGCACCTTGGGCGCGTCGGGGAGCGCGTCGAGCACCTGCTTGCACTCCGCGGGCGCGTCGTTGCCGATGCACACCATGCCGCTCATCGTGCCGGTCTGCGGGTCGCCGGTCGTGGTCGTGGTCGTGGTCGTCGGCGCCGGCGCCGGCTCGGCGTCGGGGCGCCGCGCCTTCTTCGGCACCTGGTTGCCGAACGTCACCGTCGCGCCGAGGCCGACGCGGGGGATCACGACGCCGCCGCCGTCGGCCTCGAAGTCGCGCCCGATCGCCGCGTTCGCCGACATGACCATCGCCGGCTTCGGCACCCACGACCGGCTGGACCTGACCGATCTGGCCTTTAATGCCGCCGATACCGCGATATTGAACGGCGACGCACTGACGATCACCGCTCCCGGGGGCGACATCACCATTCAGATGGATGGCAGCGTCATCGGCGATATCTTCAAGCTGGTCTATGACGGGCATGGCCAAAATTGACAATAATATACAAGGTGAGATAGAAAGCCCAGTAGGACTTATATCTCTTTACTGGGTCCCTTTAAGTAATTAGCATTTTGGATCATTTATATGCTCTTGAAATAAAACAAGTAATAAAACATGTAACAAGTGTAGTGGAGAACAAGATCAAGAAGTTAAGAATTCAAGAATAGACATTGTAGAACTCAAGTGCAAGCATGAAGATCAATAATATATAGAAAATTATAAATTTCGCCATGTAATAAGAATAGTAACACTTCTGGTCAAACATATCATGTACAAAAAGTCAAGAATGTAAGCATGTATCAAGTGAATTGTCTAGTTCAATCTTGCATGTCAGTTGGTGCAATGGCACACCTGATCATTCAACTCCCTCCGGCACAAGTACTTTCAGGCTTTACTCGCCTAGGACCAGATCAGGGCCTCCATATTTTGTCAGGCATTGAGTGTCAGGTGGACCAAGAGTCTTATGTAATTTTCAGAATAATCTATTTAAAATATGGACAATCTGAGTTTCAAGAAAAGCTTAAGAAGCGTAGTATAGCGCATAATTAGATATTTAGTTATGGAGGACTCTAGAGGTAGCCCCTATAGGCTCAAGAGGTGACTCCTATTATGTAGCACTTTACGCCATTCTGACGTCAAGAGGTGGCTCTAATAACTTAGCACTTTGTCTCGCATGACACTTAGCTCCTACACTCCCAAATGGCAGTTTATGGCTAATGTACAGATCTAGCAAAATTTTCATTTTCAAGGACAAGTAGTATGAAGAAAAGGGTATGTAGTTTGAAGAATAAATGAAGTTTATAAGAGAAGTTCAAATATGATTTAAGCCATCATGTTTAACGACATTAAGATAATAAAGAGAATGAATTGTCAATAATGACACGATTAGCTCTCGCGAAAAATCTTGCGAAATAGATTTAGATCAAAATTTTCACAGTCGGATACTTAGCATAAAACCAATGAAAATGCGGCCAAGTAAGAGATGGGATAGTGGTCGGCCTCGGCCTGCTCGCCGCGCTGCGCCGCCGCAGGCGCTGACTCGAGACCCCGGCTACCCGGGTTGCGGTAGCCCGCGACGCGGCTGTCATTTCAAGACGTTGGCGCGGACCCTGGCGTGCACCAGGGCAGGGCATGCGCGTCTTCCTGTGCTCGTTCGTGGCGTTGGCTGTGACCGGTTGCGCGACCACCGGCGACGAGCCGGCGGTCGCCGGAGTCGGGGGCAAGGCCGACGACGGCGGCCCCGCGGTCGCGCAATGCAACATGCAGGTGTTCGGCGTCGACGACCCCGGACCGCTCGAGCCGCTGTGGGCGCAGAACTACGTCGGCTCGGGGCTGCTGCGCGACACGCTGCTCACGGACGCGGAGCGCGCGGTACCGGTCACCATCGCGAACACCTCGGAAGACGTGCCGAGCTCCGCGTTCCGGGCGCTCTATCCCGACGCCGACTGGGGGACCGTGCGGTCCGACGACGAGGGCAACTCGCACAGCCACAACACGTTCGCGCTCGTGCTCGGGCCGTTCGCGAGCTCGATCCTGCCGCTCGGTGACGGGCGTATCGATCAGCGCTACGACGGCGACGTCGACATCTCGACCAACCAGGGCGGAGGCTGCAGCGAGCCCGAGTCGGCGCGCGTGCTGGGCTTCGGCTCCGCGGGCAACAGCGCGACCGCCGTCGGGACCGAGTCCTTCGCGCAGTGCCTGTGGGTCGGCGCGGCCGATCCGCTCGGCTACGCCTCCGACTACTCCTCGGGCCGGCCGGCCGCGAACCTGGTCGCCACCTACTCGGATCTGTCGATCCTCGCGCAGGACCACGAGCTGTTCGGGGGCACCAGCGCCGCCGCGCCCGTCGCGGCCGGCATCGGCGCGCACATCCGCAAGGTCGCGCCGGGCCTGTCGCCCGACGAGGTCATGCAGATCCTACGGCTCACCGCCGAGCCGCCGCGCGCCGACGATCCGCGCGCCGAGCGCAACGGCGCCGGGCGGCTCGACCTGCCGCGCGATAATTTTTTAAAATAAGACGGATCGAATCGAACTGAGATGAAATCGATTCGATCTGACCCAAATCAAGACCGAATAGATCGAAACGACCAATAGAAAACCTTACGAGAAGACCATATTTAAAAGAGTTTATAAGAAAATCATACAAGATAAGTGGAGTCACATGACTCACATCATGTCAATCAAACTCAAACTCGCGTCAACATGCATTTTGTGACGATGTTCTCCTCCAAGACCTTTTAGAAGTTGCAAAATTTGATAATGACACTTACATTCTTGGCTTTGCAAAACTCATCTTTGCTTTTAGTGTGCGAGTATGTATTGATCAAGGATACATACGCATGATCCATGGCCTATTTGTTGGAACCTTCAGTTAGAAATTAATTTTAGTGTTTTTTGGTTCGTCAGGTTCTTCGTTACAAAAAAAATTAACTTCTATTTTCAATATAAGACATGCTGCGTTAGAAAAAAAAAATTGTGACTAATGTTAAGTTCTCACGCAGGACAATTTTTTTTAACAATTTTTAATTTACTGGGTTTCAGGAACTTCTGATTTGAGGCTTTTCATTAGGAGTCAAAGAAATCAGCAGAAAGCTAGTGAAACGATCTAGTACATTATCCTCCAAATGCCTCATGTTCCGTGAATGTAACAACAGTGTTATTTTTACGTGGTAGGGTTGTCAATGTCACGGTCAACATTCATGATAAAGAGCTGTTTTGTTTGACGTAAATATGACAAAATGCTATAAAACACCGTATTTACGTGGTAGGGTTGTCAATGGATCAGGCACGGGTTGAGCTTTGCCCGACCTCGTCTGAAAATATCGGACCCGGGCATGAGAAGGGCCAGATGAAGCCTGGCCTGATTCTTATTATTATTAAAGTTTTGCTTTATTTACTCTTATATATTTTTAATACATTCATATCTACAAACTTATCAAAAAAAATATTTCACCTATATATATATTCTTAATTTATAAGAGATTGCACTCCTTCTTAGTAAAATTCAGCCTACATAAGGCTGCACAAACCTCCTGTGGCCTAGGAGCGGCCGCACTAATTGTAATAACCAACGTAGGACAGGTGGTCAATAGGTTGCTGCACAGAGAACATGCGGCCTACATAAGGCCGTACAAACCACCTGCGGCTCCGGAGCGGCCGCACCAACTTCAATAACCGATATGTGAAAGGCGGCCGTTAGTGTGCCGCACAAAGAACATGCGGTCTACCTTAGGCCAGACAAACGACCTGCGGCCCTGGAGTGGCCACACCAACCTTAATGATGTGGGGATCACGAGCGGCCTAACTCTGACCGCACGTGATGATGTGTGGTCCTATGAGGACCGCCCATCTTGCAGAAAATGAATCTTTTTATTCTCTTCCTTTATTTTGTGAATGCTTGAATTAATTTATTAAATGCCTAAAAATAGATGAATAATGCAGGGAAAGCGCAGGACCCGCATCTCTTGGCTGCAGGTCCGTGCAGTGTATTTGGCACTACCGGACTTTCAGCGGGAGCGGTTGACCGCCATGGGTTCACCCCGTTTCTGAGTATTGAGGTGTGTCAATTCGACACACCTCTGCTCTACGCTCTGCACGACTGCTGGGATCCAGTGAGTCAGACCTTCCTCTTCCCGTGGGGGCATATGGTCCCCACACCGGAGGATGTGGCCATGCTCACTGGCCTTCGAGTGCACGGGCTGCCGGTTAGCGGGACCACCTATCCTGACTACCGGGAGATGGCTCGGGAGCTGCTGGGCCTAGAGCTATGGTGCCCCGAGAGGCAATCGACCCTCCTTCCTTCGGCGAGTCTACAGGATAGCCTGGAGCTGCGGCGAGCGGGGATAGAGGTCGGGGAGCAGCCGGAGTAGCACTTGCAGCGCTTGGTGGACCTGGCCGGACCGAGGGTAGCTGCGCAGCCAGGAGCAGAGGCCGATCGGGTGCTGCGGCGTTTTCTGATGCTGATGTTTGGACGGCTCCTCTTCTCCACACGGGCGGATGTGATGAGCTGCCGTTTCCTCCCCTTCCTTGAGGAGCTCGACCACGTGGGCGACTATGCGTGGGGAGCGGCAGTCCTCGCCTTATTGTTCGACACACTGAGTTTGACGGCCCGTCGGACCATGCTCGGGGGCTTCTCTCCCTTACTCCAGGTACGACTCTTACCCTTGTTTTGATCATGCGACTTGTATATGCTTCATAAATGCTAACGCGATGCTATGATGTAGGTTTGGACCTATCTGTACCTACGGGCACTAGGCAGAGGGGAAGAGGCCCGCCCTGGGCTTCTCCTGATAGCATGGAGGTGGGTAGCACCTCAGGAGACTGCCTGCCTAAGGCGACAGGTCAGGGAGTTGCAGGATGATATAGACGCTATGCCGTACGCCTCGGTATGATCCTAAACTCAGACCCTCTGATTAAATGCATTCCTATATGATTATGATGCTGATGCAGTTTCTCATTTTTGCAGGTGCGGTGGACGCCTTACAGGGAGGAGGGCCAGGTGGACCAACCGTGGGTGGTTGGGGCCCTCGCCTTTGCAGGACGAGATGTGTGGCTTCATTTTGTGAATCTGGTGGAGCCACTACATTTCAGATTAGTGATGAGGATCATCGGGGTCCACCAACCCGCAGTGGAGTTCCGAGCGCTAGAGAGGGCGGGGGAGCGAGTTACGAGGATGACAAGGGGCCTATCAGTGACTTTTGATTGGACATCGAGGAATGCTACGTAGGTTGCCGATTGGACAGCACTCAGGCGGGTGTTGACCATTTGGGCCGAGAGTGATGCAGCGTACTATATCGCGTATGCGCTAGACTACTGGGACCAGGTGTTCCGGGGTGCCCACCGACCGGTATGACTTCTAAACTTGAACCCCTTTTAGTTATGCTTATGATTTCTACCTAATGACATGCTAACACTTGGACTTTTAAATGCAGACCGACCTTGAGGGGCGTCTTGCGGAGCTGACGGGGCTCCTTACGGTGATGATCAGGGAGCGCGATGAATCCCAATAGGACTTAGCCCTTTTGGTGAGTTTTCTTAACTGATGCATTGCTATTATGCAGAGACATGACTAACCTGGACTTTTGATTGCAGCGGGGGGAGGAGGCCCAGAGATAGGGGGTCGATGCTCCATCTACTTCTTCAGCCCAGACTCCTGCCGACCGAGCAGAGCAGGAGGCGGAGTTTTAGCAGATGGTGGAGCGAGACAAGGCGATTGAGGCAGCACTTTCTGAGCAGGTACGCCCTACACTTTTCCTTATGAATTATGCTTCTATACTAAAATGTAGTTGACTGATGGTGAATGCATGTGTGCAGGTGACGGAGCTGACTGCCGCCATAGGCAAGGGTGACTAGTTGCGAGAGGAGCTCGTATTGGCGCAGGATGAGGCTGCCCGTCTGTGGGAGGAGTTGGCGCAGAGCTATTGCCTGAGAGAGGAGGCAACCGACCGACGGGGTGAGCTAGAGCAGAGCCTTCATTTAGGGGAGGAGACGGAGCACCTACAGGCCGAGCTGGAGCAGAGCGTTCACTCGAGAGAGGAGGTGGAGCGAGGCCAGGTTGAGGCACAAGAGGAGGCAGCCCACCTTCGGCAGTAGCTAGCACTGGCCGGACCATCAGACTCAGTGGAGACGGCACTCCTTCGAGCAGAGGTAGAGCGACTCCGAGCTGCGGCCTCGGAGCTGGAGCTGTATCGGCGGGAGGCATTCGAGTTGCGGGTGAGTTGCGAGCATAAAGGAGATGAGCCGTTCTCGCAGCGGGATGAGTGGTAGCCGTACGGCCCCGAGCAGGAGTCAGGCTACTCACGGCTCTGTCAGGCGTTACCTTGCGACATCCTCTTAGTGGCAGAGGAATGAGGAGGAGGACCGACGCCGGCGACGAGAGAGGGAGGATGGTGCGACCTCTGCGATGGGCCCACCATCGAAGAGGCAGGAGGGAGGAGGTGACAGTGACAGGCCAGAGGGGGCAGCCTGATTTTATTTTGTACTCCTGACACTTATACATGATGTGATAATGATAGTGAACTAGTTAGTTTTTTTTTCTTTTTTTGTTGATTTTCTTATGTTATGCATGAATGTATGAAATGGAAACTCTCGAACTGTGGGAGACAGGTGAGAGGAGAGAGATGATGACTTAGATGTTGGAGACACGCGATTATTCGGGGCGTTCCGTCATTGTTGTGGGCCCTTCACTTTCATTACATCAATGTGGATTACCTCGAGAAATAGGGCATTGTTCCTTGCTTATCAAAGACCTTATCTTGCTCTATGGTACTGAAACATAACTTCCTTGAATGTTATTTGGCCATTTATTCTACATGGAATTGTCTAGTGACTATTAAGAGGGCCTTGGTACCGCTTGACAATCAATGCTAGTTAGATGAAAGTCCAAACATACTTGTGCCCATGGGAGTGACTCGTGGTATGGCATTGCACCATCCAAAATGCATGATTTGGTCCAGACAATTCAACTATATGTGAAATGAATGAATGATATACTTGCTACATGACTTGCTTGATACTTGACTTACTTGGCCCAAGGGGCATTATTGCTAATTGAAACTCAAATGATTACTGGCCAATTTTCTAGTTATGTTCACATGTACTAGATCATTCATTGTTATACAAGCTTATCTTGTTATTGATTTGTTCCATTCTATTTGAACTTCATGCCTTTCCTTGGAAATTGAAATCCACATCTATCTATTGATCCTGTATTCTTACTGCTCATCTCTTGATTAATTGCCCTTTGAATTGTTTTACGGATTGCATCATTCATCATATACTTTTCATGCACATTGAAAATAAAATGTTAATTACTTACATTCATGCATGGATAAAGAGATATAATTTCTACTGAGTTTTTTGCTCACCCAGTCTTCTTTAACATTTTTCAGGTAATAATAAAAATGTAAGTCACGCAGATCGAGAAGGGCAAGAGTGATCGAGTGCTCTGGAGTCTAGAAGACTGAGTCTTTTCTTTTCTTGAGTTTAGAATACATTTGAGACTCTTGTAATTGCATCTTTTCTTTTTGAGTTTACATTGTAATTTTGTGTCAAAGATTTGAAATAGGAGAATTTTGGTTATTAATACAATTATATTTTTGTCCAATTCTATCTTCTTGATTTATCTTTTGTGGTTTTATCTCCTGGTGTTCATCTAATTTCTAAAAGGGAGATGAATATGGTTCAAACCGAACCAAACCGAATTAATTTGGTTTGGTTTGGTTTGGTTTGGTTTCAAAGTAGTTTAGTTTGGTTTGGTTCAGGTTGAAGTCTTAATTTGGTTCAGTTTGATTTGAGAAAAATTCTCTTCAAACCAAACCGTGCGCACCCCTAACTCTGTTGACTGGCACGCCTTCTAACCAAGAAAATAATCATTCCACCAGTGGGCCCATTATTTGTGAAGATATTTCAAGATAAGAAGCCCGGAAGTCCAAGCCCGCGCCAGGCGGGTCTTGTTTCGAGAAGTGTCTACTAAGAAGAGGCGGCGTCACAAGTTCAAGGGCTGTCGATTGTGCACTCAGGGGTCACTTCTCCTTCTTCTTCCTCTCCTTCATTATTCCTTCTACTGAGCTCCGGCCCTTGGGTGGTGTATCTTCCATCTCTTGATCCCTTTTTCATAATTTTCTCCTCTCTTCCTGGGTTCATGAACCCCTACTCCTCTCCTTCTCATATGGAGCCTCAAGATTTTTTCCTATTCTCGTGATTCTAGGCCTCATCCTAGGCCTCCCTTTCATCCCAATTTTAAGACATCTTCCGATTCTTCCCATCCGGAGCCTCCAGATCTCCTCTCTCATTCCAATTTCCAACTGTCACTTGATTCTCCTCCTCCAGAACTTCTAGACTTTATTTTTGGCTCTTCTCTGACCATGTCGAATGAATACTCTTCTTCCTCGCTTTCACAAAAATCCTCTCATTGTCTTTCCATTCTTTCTTCCTCTCCCCTTCGGAGTTCTTGCCCTTATTCTTGCTATTTTTGAGACTTTAGTCTGCCTTAATCCCAGCTGATTTCTATTTATCTTGTATCTGGTTCCTTATTATCAAGGTCTCGATGCCCTAGCAAGGGAGTTCTAGCCCTCGTCTCTCTTCCTTTTTATCCTTATTCGTCCAGCCTCTCTTTTTCAACTCGTTCTGCATTTACATCGTCTGTACTGCTCTTGGAAATAATGATATGGGATAGCAACAGGTTGTGATGATGGATGATAATAGGCATTAGTTCAAGTGTAACTATTGTGGTTATGTTGAAAAAGGAGGTGGAGTCTTCCACTTGAAGAAATATTTCGCAGGAGAGAATACAATCGGTCATGATGAAATTAATGTCAAGATGCAATAGTTGAAAGAAATCAATGTCAAGATGCGAAGAAAGAAGACATTCCTTGATGAATGATTGTCTTTTGTACTTTATTGATGAAATTGTATGGACCATGGATTATTTGAGTTTTTATTTTATAAATTTGACGTTTGAACATTGTATTGTATTTTAGAAAGTTGAGCCTTCAAGTTTGATTTATGCTTGAGGATTTGAAACTTTTGTGTTTTAAATGTTTAATGTTTGATGAGATTTGATGTCTTGGATAGTTTAAATAATGTTGTAAAGATTTCAAATTTGAATTGTATAACAAATATGAAGTGTTTGAATTGTGTTTTAAAAGGTTGAACCTTCAAATTTGAATTATGTTCGAGAATTTGAAACTTTGAATTGTGTAGTAAATGTTGGAACTTTGATAAGGATGAATGTCTTGGATGGTTTGGATTGCCTTTTACGAGTTTCAAATTTGAGTTGTGTATGGAATATTGAGTGTTTGAATTGTGCTTTATTCCATTGAAGTTTTAAACTTTAATTATATTTTAATTTAAGTTCTATTCAGAAAAAATGCTGACCTTCTGTGCATAGTGTTTTTTACTTCTAACATTCACAAATCACGTCGTGAGTTCTTATTTTATAGAGGTTGTATCCTTCACGAAAGGTCGACATGTTCAGCCAAAAATATGATGGGGAAAATAGTTTGGAGTGCATTTAGCATTAAACGATAATACATTTTTTTCTCCATTATTATTACATTTTGCTTTGTTTTATGTGGGTGATCCTACAAGTCGGATCAAACTTCTTTTTGTCTCTTTTTTTGAAGGTCCATAAAAAAGCAAGTATGATCAAATTAAACCTTCTCAGAGCCGAGAAGGCGGTGTTCGGCATGGCGCGCAGCCAGTCGGGCAGGGTCTGGCGCGCCGGCACGGGCCGCGGCAGGCGGTCTTCCAGCGCGGGATCGCAGCGGAAGACGATTCTCATCCGGCCGCGCCCGGCTCCAGAAGCGCGCGGGCGACGGCATCGCGCCAGCCGTCCCAGCGGTGCTTGCGCGCGGCCGGCGGCATCGCGGCGGCGAAGCGGCGCTGAAGCTGCCAAGTCTTGGCGAATTCCGCCGGACCCGGATAGATGCCGGCGCGCCAGCCGGCGAGCCAGCCGACGCCCAGCGCCGTCGTCTCGCGCACGGTCGGCCGGTCGACCGGCGCGTCCAGGATGTCGGACAGGAACTGCATCGCCCAATCGCTCGCCGACATGCCGCCATCGACCCGGATGACGGAGGCGCCGGCTTCGCCCGAGGCGAGCCCCGCATCCTCGACCATCGCGGCCAGCAGGTCCCTGGTCTGATAGCCGACGCTTTCCAGCGCCGCGCGGGCGATTTCCTTGCGCGTGGTGCCGCGCGTGAGGCCGGTCAGCGTGCCGCGCGCCTCGCTGTTCCAATAGGGCGCGCCCATGCCGGCGAAGGCCGGCACCCATTAAATTCTTGCCAGGCGGGCAGCGCCGCCCGCTTGGCCTTATTGAATGGATCCCGGCTTTCCATGTCGCCTATATCAAGGGCATCGACGGGATTTCGATCTGGTTCGTGCTGATTTCGACCTTCCTGACGCCTATCTGCGTCCTGTCGGCCATCGGCGGCGTGAAGAAGCGCGTGAAGATGATCGATGTGGCGCGCCGCGCCGGGGTCTCCCAGACCACGGTGTCGCTCGTGCTGAACCGGGTGCCGAACGCGCGGGTGGCCGAGGCGAGCGACATCCTGCGCCTGAGCGAACTGCTCGACCGGCGGAAGCTGCGGCGCCTGCGGCTGGGGCGCCCACTGCGCCTGAACGGCCTCGGCGGTCGGCTGGCCGCCGACGAATCCGCCGTTGTCCGCGAGTTGCGGTCCCCCAACTGCAGCCAGTTGGTTTTTGCCTTCTGACCCCAAAAAATTTCTTCTAAGTGCAGGCATCTCCTTAGTTCAGCTTGGGCAGCTTGCAAGGTAATTCTATTAACTTCATTTGGATCATCATCAAATGTGGCCTCAGCCTGAAGCACTTCCTCCTCTGCTCTATTTTTCCTGTCAAAGATGTTTCCAAATGGCTCTTTATTCCGTTGTTTAATTATAGGTTTAATAGCTTTGAGCTTGTACTGAAGATTGTGAAAGGCATTGTAATGGTCTGATGGAGTAGAAGCCCATGCATTCTGCACCACAGCTTGTTTAAATTATTAAAGAAAAATAACATCAAGGAAATTAACGTCCACCGATATGGACGCTATATTCTGGGAAATCATAAATTTGTCAGTTTCGGATAAAATGAAATAAATGAGCGACTGTCATGACAGACGCCAATTAAATGAGCGCCTCCTAGGAAGGATGCCAATTTCCTAATCGCATGATTTTACATGTTTTTAACCCTTAACCATGGGTTCTTTGCACTCTCATGTCACATCCGTAGATGGAGTCCCAGCTTTGATTTATACCATTTACCCATCAACACTCGGTGATGTTTGAACCCTCCGCAAGATATTACTTCCTTCAGACTGGTGATTTCATCATAGACACCTCCGTAAGTCTACGCTAGCTTTGGATTCCCTCAAGGCAACCGAGTAGGTTGTACCATAAACACCCTATATATCGAGTCACAGTCATGTCCCTCTAAAAAAATATGATGATATAGCCCTCATAGTGCACTATTTCTGGCCTCTTTTGAGAAATTAGTCACTTTTTGGAATTAGCGACTAAGAAAGTAGACACCAATTTGAATGGCGACCAAGTGTACGGACGCCAATTCTTCGTGCCTATAACTATTACCTCAGAATGAGTGACCACCATAGTGCACGCGAATTCAGAATTGGCGGCGACCATGCTGGATGCCATTTTACCCAGATATTCTCATGTCTCTTGCTGGGCCGTGGCCGTGTCGATATTCATCTTCGACTGAGCAGCCGCCGTCTTGGCGGGATCGGGCATGGATGGGGCTTTCGATTTAGCCTCCTTTGGCTTGCTATTCTGGCAGTTTCAGTTAAACTGTCAGAATGAAGATTTCAGCAATCTACGACCACGTGGTGGTGACGGATACTCAATGCTGGGAGTGGCAAAGAGCCCGCATCTCGTCTGGGTACGGTATGTGCGTCATCGCTGGGCAGCGCGTGTTGGCGCACCGGGCGTCCTATGAATATCAAGTGGCCAAGATCCCGGCGGGGATGATGGTGTGCCACACGTGCGATAATCGCAAATGCATCAATCCAGCCCATCTCTTTGTGGGTACCGCCAAGGACAACACTCTAGATGCCATAGGAAAGGGACGCATCACCCCACCTATCCGAACAGCGTCATCAAATTTCCCAAAGGGAGAGGCGCACCACAACGCCAAGCTGACCGGCAGTCTCGTCCGCCGGATAGTTGCGCGACGACTTGCGGGGCGCAACTTCACCCACATTGGTCGAGAGTTTGGCGTCGATCCATCCGTTGTAGCTGACATATGCAAAGGCCGAACTTGGCGTCATGTCGTCGACGCTCATATGCTGGCTAAACTTCTTGCTGTTCCCATTCGACGGAATTGGACGGTCAGCAGAGATCGCAGGGGGTAGTTTAGTTCAGCCAGCGGCCGGCGTTTTCACGAAAAAGAACGAACACCAGAGCGTCGTCACCGCGCTCCGGTCCGAAATAGCGCCTCTGCGTGCCCTCGAAGGCGAACCCCGCCTTGGGCAGAAGCCGGCGCACGAGTTTGTTGCGATAGGCCGTGCGGGCGGTCAGGCGCGAGGCGCCGCAGGTGTTGAAGGCGAAATGCATAATGGCGCGCTGTACGCGACGGGTCAGCATCCCTACCCCCACCAGCGTCATTTCGATGTTGCCGCCGGGATAGTGGTCGTTGAAGATCGACGCGCCGCGTAGCACGCCATCCGGGTCTGCAGGAGCTGCAGCATCGTCTCCTGGTGCTGGAGCTCATGGGCGATGAGCATCTCGTAGACGAAGCCGTCGCGCAGCAGGCGGTCCTCGACGACGGGACCGATCTCGACCTCGTCGAGCACCTCGAGCGTCCGCGCCCGCACCTCGTCCATATAGGAGCGCAGTTCGTCGTCGCGCAGGATCGGCAGCTCGCCGCGCTCCTTGCGCGGGTTCTCGATCGCGTCGTAGAAGGTCCCCAGCTCCCCGTGCAACGGCGCCCGGCCGCCGACGGTCTGGACCAGCCAGAGCTCCTCGAAGTTGGCGATGTGCCCGAGGTCCCAGGCGAGTGGGCTGAGCAACTCCGAGTAGACCCGGTTCAGCTGCACATCGTCCAGGGGCCGGGTCAACGCCAAAGTCCGCTCGCGCGCCTCGGCGAGGAGCGCCGCGATCGACTGCCGGGTCGGACTGGACGTCACCTCGGTCGCGATGGTCAAACCCTAGCGACCTCGAACCGTCAGCCGGTGCCTTCGGCCTCCGGGTCGCGCCAGACTTCCTTCAGCCATGGTGGGACGACGGCGAAGGTCGCATGCTCGTCGGCGGCGATCGGCTCGAGCGGGATCAGGTGGACGCGGCGGCCGGGAGTGAAGCGGCTGCCGCGTGGCGCCCCGGCGGCGTTGCCGGCATGGCTGCCGCCGGAGACGAGCAGCAGGCCGGTCTCCGGTCCCCAACCGTTCGGGGCGCGGGCGTCGAGGTCTTCGGCCAGTTCCCTGAGGAAGCCGATCCCGGCGTCCGATCCCCAGTCGAGGTCCTGCAGCGAATAGTCGTAGCCGTCGTGCGAGGAGGCGCGCTCGTCGACCGAGCCGTCGGGGTTGATGCGGACCGCGACGCTTTCCCAGTCGTCGCGATGTTCGCCGAGATCGCCGACGATCGGCATCCCCCGCAGCGTGGCGGAGTTCGCGTAGTAGAGCCAGTACTGGATATAGAGGCGACCGGCCCGCCCGCCCGAGCAGTCCTCGCCCGCCGCTTCAGCGGCTCCACCGGGCTTGTGATCGCCAATGGCGACGGGATTTTCGCTAACCCATCGTTCACGCTGGACGCGGATCTGCAAGCGATCAGCCAGCTGGCCGGCACCGGCATCCTCGCCCACACGGCGGCCGACACTTGGGCGGAGCGCACCATCACCGGCACAGCCAACAAAATCACCGTTACCGACGGCAACGGCGTGTCGGGAAACCCCACGCTCACCATCCCGGCCAACCCTCTGCTCGACGGGCCTATCGTCAAGATCCGTGGTAGCGGCGTCGGCAACGCCAACGACAGCTATGTCCAGTTCATGGAATCGGACGGGACCACCGCGCGCGGCTATGTCGGCATGGACAACTCCCGCGATGCCGTGACCCTGGGTAGCAACTCCGGTGGTCTGCATCTGTTTTCTACTGATGGCAGCGTGGTCATCAACGGGTCGGAGGTGTACCGCCGAGCCAACATCATCGGCAGCGTCAGTCAGTCCGGCAGCGTACCGACCGGCGCCATCATCGAGACTGGCAGCGTCTCCAGCGGCCGGTACGCGCGGTTCGCTGACGGTACACAGATTTGCTGGTTCTCCGGCCCGTCGTCCGTGTCTTCGACCGCCGCGTACATAACCGGCCTGGTGGCGCACACGCTGCCGGCCTGGACGTTCCCGGCGGCCTTTGCCAGCGGCACCATTTCTGTCGTGGGTTCCGTGTTTGACTCCGGCGCCATCGGGTTCATCGCGACGCCGTCTGTAAGCACCACGTCGGCCTCCCTGGCGTATGTCACGCCCACGGCTGGCCCCATCAGCATTTTCGTTCAACTTGTGGCCTTTGGCCGTTGGTACTGATCATGGACATTATTCTGGTTCCTCAACGGCGCGACGACGAGCAGGAGGTTTCCGTGCTCGGCGACGTGCTCACCATCAACGGCGTTGCATACGACTTCTCCCCGCTTGGGGAAGGTGACGTGCTGGGCGCCGACGCCTTCGAAGACGGTGGCCTGGTGCTTGGCGCCAAGCCATGACCGAACCCATCGCCACTCTCGTGCTAGCAGGCTCGCGCCCGGGCGTTGACCCACTCCTTGAGGGAACCTCCATCACCAGCAAGGCCCTGCTCCCGATAGGCGGCAAACCGATGCTGGCGCACGTCCTCGCGGCGCTCCGCGACAGCCCCGAGGTAGGCCCGATCACAGTGGTTGCCCAGGACACCTCCCCCCTCGCCGCCGATCCGCAGATCGCAGCGGCGATCGTCGTGGCCTTCCTCGAAGGCTACGGACGCGGCCCGATCATGGAGAGCAAAGAAGGCTGGCGCATCGACGGCGTCGAATGGAAGATCACCCAGTACGCGAAGGCGCAGATGGGCGATGCGAAGGCTGCGGTCACGAACGCAGGTGGCTGATAGCCCGATGAACTGAGCGCGGCGCAAGTCGCGCGGCTCCTGAGCGATGGACTCGCCAGGGGCCTTCGGAGTCAGCAGGAGCACGACCATGAGCTTCATCCAACCCGGCGATGTCATCGAGTTCACCGCGCCTTCGGGCGGTGTCACCGCATATACCGGCGTGCTGATCGGCGCGCTGCTCGTGATCCCGCTGCAGACCGCGGCAGAAGGCGAGACTTTCCGCGGCGCGACGGAGGGCGTGTTCTCGCACGCCAAGCCGGGCTCGCAAGCGTGGACCGCGGGTGCCATCGTCTACTGGGACGACAGCGAGGCCGAGTTCACGACGACGGCAACTGACAACTACCGCGCTGGCGTGGCAGCAGCCGCGGTCGGCAGTGGTGCCGGCGAGACGACCGGCAACGTCCGTCTGGACGGCAACTCACTCGTCGTGGAGGCGTAAGCCATGAACAACTTCATTCAGCCCGGTCTCACTCGAACGTTCACGGCGCCCTCTGGCGGCGTGGTTTCCGGCGGCGGTTACATCCTCTCCGCGATGCTCGTTATCGCGTCGTGCGATGCCGATGCCGGCGAGCCATTCGAAGGCGCAACCGCTGGCGTGTTCGAGCTCGCCAAGACGACGTCGCAGACCGGTAACCTCATCTATTTCCATGAGGCCAGCAACGGCGGCCATTTCGCGTCCTGGGAGCAGCCCCGGATTTTCACCGACGAGGTCCGCGCCGCGTTCCGATCGCTGCGCTGACCCGACGCCACCCTTTGCCAAGGAGCAAGATCATGAGCCAGACCGAAAAGACCCTCTACACCGCCAAGGTCCACACCACGGGCGGCCGCGAAGGCGCCTCGCGCAGCAGCGACGGGGACAGGTCGCCGGGCATGGAGCCGCCGGTGACCGCCTCGTGCAGGTAGACCTTCACCGGCGGGCCGCCTTGCGCGGCACCGCGATGCGTTGCTGACGCCCGGCAGTCCACTCGAACTCACCACGCTTTCCCGCTTCGGGATCGACCTGCCGGCATTCAAGCACGCGCCACCCTCGCTGGCGCATTATTTCGCCTTCTATTGCGACAAGCACGCCGAAGTGACCTTCCTGGTCGACGGCGCAATCCGCCTGACCTTTGCCGAAACCTACGCCGCGGCCCGCGCGCTCGCGGGCGGGCTGGTGGCGGGGCATGGCGTCAGCAAGGGTGACCGGATCGGGATCGCCGCGCGCAATTCGGCCAATTGGGCACTGGCCTATATGGCGGTGACGATGGCGGGAGGCTGCGCGACCCTGCTCAACGGCTTTTCGACCGGCGAGGAACTGGCGGAAGCGATCGCCCTGGCCGGCTGCACGCTGGTCCTTGCCGATCCGCAGCGCGCCGCGCGGATTGAAACCTGCCATCACGGCAAGGCCGAAGTGCTGACCTTCTCGCATGACACGCTGCCGCTGGAAGGGCTGGCGGCGCTGACCGCGAAGGGCGGCGGCGGCGACACGCCGCTGCCGGAAATCGGGCCGGACGACCTTGCCTCGATCCTGTTCACCTCGGGATCGACCGGCAAGTCCAAGGGGGCGGCGGCAGATCATCGCGGGATCGTGCAGGCGACGATCAATTTCGGCGTGCAGGCGCTGATGGTGCTGAACCACACGATCGAGCACAACCATTAAACACACATTGACTCATGGTGTAACATGCAGCAAATGCATATTGAACCATAGTGTTTGCTATCATCAAAACACAGGGACACAACACTATCGATAGACCGTGTGAGCCTAACCACGGTTTGAAAAGGACCGTTTGATTCATCTTCTATACACTTTGCCTCTTGACATCATCAATGGTTTTATTGAGGCCGTGTTTCAAACAAGAACGGTCAAAGAGAGACCATCTTCACTTTATAAGCCATCCACTAGGGACCGTTTACAATCTTCTTTGGGCCCATGGCCGAACCAAGCCTCTATGGTCCACTTTGGGACCATATATATCATAGAGTGGCTGTTTGCATGACCGTTTATGCCCTTGTGCCTTGGTTTTGCCTTCTTTGCATCATCGCTCAAGGTCTTTTGTCCGTCCCTCTCTCTCACTCTCTCGTGTCAGTATAGGAGTCATTGTTAGTCAGTTAGTGTCAAGCATTCATACATTCACACATAACATTCATTTAGAAAACTAAAAAACATGTCATACCACTATCATATCATAAGCATCCATGTACATAGGTCTCATAAAGTACAACAGGCCTGTCCCTCAGGGCCTGTGCTGTCTCCCGTCCCCTCGTGCCTCTTCGATGGTGGGGCCATCGCAGAGCTAGCCTCCTCGCGGGGGCGTCGGCGGCGCTCCTCCTCCTCATTCCTCCGACGGCTGGAGGAGCTCGTGAAGTACCCCTTGAACGAGCTGTGCGTACCGTGTGTGCTGTCGCTCGGAACCCTGCTATGCTCCGGCCGTCGGCTCATCCTCTCGTAAGCACGAACCTCTCCTCTCAGCTTGGCTGCCTCTATCCGAGCCCACTCCGCCTCTGCGCGAGAGCGCTCTGCCTCAGCCCGGTAGCGGTCTACCAACGCTGCCTCGGCCCGACTGTGCTCCAGCTCTGCACGGAGGAGCACCAGCTCTGTCGGGGCTACCGTACGGCTCCGCTCAAGCTCCTCCTGTAGTCGGGTCAGCTCGGTCGTCTGCATATGCATGCATCATGGTTAGTCAATCGCATTTCACAATCATAATCAACTGGGAAAGTGCAGTGTTTACTTACCCGCTCGGCGAGTGCCGCCTCGGCTCATGCCACCATCCTCGTGAACTCCGCGTCCCACTCAGCACGGTCTGCAAGTGTCTGGGAGGAGGAAGGAGTGTTAGCTCCCTGACGCTGGGCCCCCTCGACTCGCTACATTCAAAAGTCCAGGTTAGTCAACATCATAAGCATATGCATATTAAGTCTAAGGGTCAATAAAACTCACCAGGAGGTCCAACGCCTGCCGGAGCTCGTCTCGCTCCTGGAAGGTGGAGTTGAGGAGGCCCTGGAGCTCGACGATCCACCCCTGGGGGTCGAGCTGCATATAGGAAGTCAAATGCCAGTGCATTATAATCATAAGCATAATAGAAAGCATAAGGTTAGGAGTCATACTGGTCGTCGAGAGCCACGGAAGACCTGGTCCCCGTAGTGTCTGGCGTAGGCCGTCAAATAGGCCTCCTCGCTCTCTGCTCGGGCAGCTACCACTCGCCTGAGTCCCATCCAGTCCACTATCTGCTCGGCTTCTCAAGCAGTCCAGTCCGTCTCAGTCGCCAGTCCTCGAGCGTGCCCCCCGACCTGCTCCTCTGGCTTCTCAGGTGCTGGGAACTTGACTGTCGCCTGGCGGACGTCGATCGTCCTCATGCAGTGGAGCCAGATATCGCGCCCAGCGTAGGCTAAAGCCACCACGACCCACGGCTGGCCCTCGTGCCCCTTGCTTTGGTAGGGCATCCACCGGACATGTCAAATAGGACAATTGCATCAGTATACAGATCATATAGTTGCATTTAACACAAAGTTTAAGTTTTAGATCTTACCGAGGCGTAGGGCAGTGTGTCTAGGTCATCCTAGATCGCCCGAACCTGGCGACGCAGGGATCCGATCTCCTAAGGTGCCGTCCACCGTCGCACGATGGGCAGCTGGTCCGGGTGGGTCTCCTCTCCTCTCCCCAGCCTGGGGAGGTGCACGTAGGCCCAAACCTGCATTTCATATCATCAAGTGTCAGCATATAGAATTCATATAGTAGTCGCATAATCACTTTAGAATCTTAAGTCGTACCTAGAGTAGAGGAGAGAACCCGCCGAGCATCGTCCATCGACTGGTAGAGCTCAGCGTGTCGAAGAGGAAGGCGAGGACCGCCGCTCCCCAGGCGTACTCGCTGACACGGTCAACATCCTCGAGTAGTGGTAAGAATCGACAGCTGACGATGTCTACTTGGGTGGCGAAGAGCAGCCTCCCGAACAATAGCATCAGGAAGCATCTCAGCACCACGTCCGCCTCCGGTCCCAGCTCGGCTGCCACCCGCGGTCGTGCCCGGTCCACAAGCCACTGCAAGTGCTGCTCTGGCAGCTCTCCCATCACGATCCCCACTCCCCTCAAGCCGAGGCTCTCTTGCAGCCTCGCTTTCATCGATTGGCACTCCGATCGTAGTAGCTCTAGCCCCAGCAGCCTCTGAGCCAACTCCCGATAGTCGGGGAAAGTCCTCCCACTAACCGAAGCCCCGTGCACGCGTAATCTAGTGATGCGCACGACGTACTCCAATGTTGGGACCATGTGGCCCCACATAAAGAGGAACGTCTAGCTCACCGGATCCCAGCGATCATGCAGGGCATAGAGGAGCGCGGTGTCAAGCTGCGTCACCTCCGAGCTCAGGAACTCCCCGAAGCCCATGGCTGCCAGGTGCTCCCTCTGAAAGTCTGACAGTGCGAGGTACACTGCTCAGACCTGGAGCCAAGAGATCCGAGTCCTGCACTTTCCCTGCATGTATTTAAAATAAATTTACATCAAAATAAAATAAAACTAAAAATAAAAGAAAAAAGAAAAAGAAAAAGAATTGGGCATTCTGTCAGGTTCACGGTTCCCTCTGGGCCGTTTACTCACCCACAACGGCTTGTTTCCAACCGTTTCCTGCACTCTAAGGGCTCCTTTACTGATTTGAGTTCCACGGACATCCACTGACCGTTTCGTTTGGTGGGCGGTCCTTTTACAACCGTTCAGTGGTACAGACGGCCCGTTGAGGACCGTTTAGTTCATCGTGCCCCTTCCCAGTAACGGCATCCCTCCAACCGTTTTGGCACCCCACGTACCCGGCCAAGCTGAGTATTGACGAGACCTACCAGCGCGGGTTGTCCGAACGGTCGATCAAGCTCATCCGCAAGATCATTGGAGGCTGGGATTGGCGCGCCTTCAAGCCGCCGGTCGTTGTCGAGGTCGACGGGGCGCTAGAGGTGATCGATGGCCAACACACAGCCATCGCAGCGGTGTCGCACGGCGGCATCCCCGTCCTGCCGGTCCTGGTCATCAAGGCGGAAGAGCGCGCGGCGCGAGCCACTGCGTTCGTCCGGCACAACCGTGATCGCATCCAGGTCACGCCGACGCAAATGCACAGCGCGTTGGTCGCTGCCGGCGACGAGGATGCGCTAACCCTTGAGCAGGTTAGCGCCCGTGCCGGGGCCCGCATCCTGAAAAACCCGCCCCCGATGGGCAAGTATCTGCCGGGCGATATCGTTGCCGTCACGACCCTTCGCGCCATGATCAATCGCCGGCACGCCAATGGCGCCCGACGAGTGCTGGACATCTGCGTGAAGTCGGGCGCGGCGCCGGTATCATCCGGCCTGATGAAAGCGGTGGAGCTACTGGTGTTCTCTCAAGAGTACGCCGGGGAGATCGATGACGCTCGCATAGCAACGGTGATCTCAGCCAACCTCTCCACTCTCGAGAAGGAAGCCGAGCGCTTTGCTACCGAGCGCAAGGTGCAGTTCTGGCGGGGGTTGGCGTCCGTAATCTTCATGAACAGGCGGAGGCTGAAGAGTGCAGCCTGACCTGGTGGAGCGCCAGCAAATCGAGATCGACACGCTGCGCGAGCGCGTTCGTCAGCTTGAGGACGCGCTCGTCCCGTCCACGACCATCATCCCCGTTGAATGGTCTCTCACGGGGTCAGAGGCCCGAGTGTTCGCTTTCCTCACCACTCGCGATGTCGCGACCAAGCAAGCCATCATGGCGGCGCTCTACAGCACGCGCCCAGACGAGGACCCGGAGATGAAGATTGTCGACGTCTTCATCTGCAAGCTGCGCAAGAAGGTGAAACCCTAGAACGCGGAAGGATCGGCCTCATTGTCGTAATAGAGCAGATCGATCCGGCCCCAATCCTCATGTTTCCACGACAGGCCGGCATACCAGCCGGGCGTGTTGTCGATCTCCTCGAAGGGCTCGCGCCACACCGCGGGATGGCTGGGCGTGGCCAAGGCGTTGGGCAGGCGCAGCCGGTCGAACAGGCCGGTCACGCGGTCGGTCATCACCCAGCCGCGGTCGGCCAGCGCCACCCCGGCCACGTCGTTCCAGCCGAACACCGCCAGTTCCGCTTCCAGCTTGTCGGAATCGCCGCGCCATTCGACTTTGCTCTCCGCGCCGATGCCGCGCAGCTCTTCGCCGACCCAAGCGTTGATGGCCGAAGGCGTCAGCGTCCACGGGCTGGTCCAGCCGGGAGCGGTATTTTCCTCCGAGACCGGCGGGAAGAAGGCGCCGGCCTTGACCGACCAGCGCCAGCGCGACAGGGATAGCGGGCGATAGCGGATATAGGATTCCAGGACATCGACCGCGGTGTGCTGCGAGGGCTCGTAGCGGAGATCGGCGAACACCAGCAGATCTTCGCTCAGCTGGACGGTGCCATAGAGCGCCGCTTCCGCCAGATGAATGGCATTGCCGTCATCGCCATAGCGGGTCTTGCCCGGACCGCCATCGGTGGCGGGCCTTTCCGCGGCGCTGTTGACCAGCCGCAGATCGAGATAGCCGCCCCCCGAAAGATCCTGCGCCGCGGCCCCTCTCGCCAGCATCGAAGCCGCCAGCCTGCAGAATGCGCGGCTGCTCGGCGAACTGCGCGAATCGCTCGCGCAGCAGACCGCGACCGCCGATGTGCTCGGCGTGATCTCGTCTTCCCCCGGCGACCTCAAGCCGGTGTTCGATGCCATGCTGATCAATGCCGCGAGCCTCTGCGAAGCAGATTTCGGCCTCCTCGCGCTCAACGAAGAGGAGGCTTGGCGCGTTGCCGCGCTCCACAATCCGCCGTCGGTTTACGCCGAACTGCGTGAACGCGACCCGGCGTTCATCGCGGCGAACACCGCCGCCGTTCCGCCGACCGCGCCAAGCTTTTCCAGAAGATCGCGGCGCGTCGGGCCACGAGAAAATAATCTTTCCATCACTCCTCCACCTCATCGAACGCTCCTGAACCGTCGGCCGGCGGTCGGAGCCCACCGCCGGCCGGACCTTGTGGCGTTAGAAACTGGCGGTGACGCGGCCGAAGGCGAACGTCCCCTCCTGCCCATAGGGGGCGTAACCGAGATAGGGTGGTGTATTGCGGGCGCTGCGCGTGAAGGCCGGCGCCGTCGGCGGCAACTTGTCGAAGACGTTGTTCACGCCCAGCGATACCTTGACGGTCTCCAGCACCTGATAGCCGACCTCGATATCGGTGGTGAAGGCGGCCGGAATGGCCTGATTGTAATATTTCAGCGGGCTGCCATAAGAGAACACGTCATCCACATGGCCATAGCGCGTCTCGCGGATGGTCGCGTCCCAGCGGTCCCACAGCCAGGTCGGTGCCAAGGTGAATTTGTTCTGCGGATTGGCCTTGTTCAGATAATCGATCGAGGCCGGGGTGAAATAGGTCAAACCCGCTGCCAGCAAGGTCGTCGACGGCGTGTGATATTTGGTGATCGAGCTGTCGTTCTGATTGCCGGCGAAACTCCATTTCACCGCGCCCCATTCGCCGAGATCCTGCCTGTAATCGACGCTGAAATCGATGCCGCGGGTCCGGGTATCGGCACCATTGGTGAAGAAATTGACCTGCGCCGTGCTGCCCGCCGGAACGGTGAAGCCGTTTGCCCCCGCCGCCTGCAGCGCCAGAGCGTTGCCCAGCTTATTGGTGCTGTTGCCGATCGAGCCGGTGGAGATGATGCGATCGGCGATATAGATCTGATAGGCGTCGACGCTGAGATGCAGGTTTTTCGCCAATTCGCTGACGAAGCCGATGCTGACGTCATTGTCGGTTTCCGGCCGCAGCTTCGGCGCCCCCAGCACGGCGGCGCCGGGTGAGGTGGTCGGCAATTGCGTTCCGCCGGCTCGTCACGGAAGTCCCGCGCCAGCAGTCCGCTGATGCCGCGGGAGGTATCCCCGGGCACGGATGAAGTGTTGCGCGCTCCCGTGGGAAGGCGCTTTTGTGCATTGCTGCTCATGTTCCACTGCCTTGTTGGCGGCCACCGATCAGAATACCGAAGGCGACGTGCACGCCGCCGAATCCGAGTCCCAGAACCGCGTTGTGGTAGCCCGCCGGCGCCACCAGCGCAACCAGGCCCAGGGCGATGAATGACGCTCCCATCACGGCCAGCGGCTTGATGGTCATGGTGCTCGCCGCCATGGCGCCGCAGCCGTACAGCAGCAGCCATACCCCTGGGACCATGTCCATCAGCGAGTGGTTCCACAGCTGCCAGGTGAGTATGGCGCCCACGCACAGCGGGGGACTCAGGCACATCAGGAACTTGCGCAAGGGGCCGCGGTACACGGGGGTCACACGGCTGCGCGCCTGGTGGATCATCAGGGCGCTGCCGCACACGAAGGCCACTGCGCCTGCGACCAGCCAGATGTCGAACCAGTGGTGGCGGAGGGCCGGCAGCGAGACCAGGAGGGCGGCGAAAATACCCACGGCCCCCATGGCGATGCCGGCCGAACCGGGTACGGCCAGCACGCCGGCGGCGTCGATCGACGCTCTTATGTACTGCAGCGTGCCGAGCGCGTGGCTGTCGAGTGCAACAGTGTTTTCGACGGTTTTGCGGTCGGCGGACATGGCGCGGACTGTATCACGCGGGGTCCTGAGGGTGGCCCCGCCGGCCGCGTGGCGCCTGGGTCCAAGGTTCTCAGCCGCCGGACTTGGCCACCATATAATCCACTGCGGCCTGAACGCTGGCGTCAGACAGTTCCGTGTGACCGCCTTTGGGCGGCATCAGCGCGGCTTTGCTGCTGAAACCATGCAGAGCGTGGTCATAAAGCGTGGCCTTGCCCTGGGCAATACGCGGTCCCCAGACAGCGCTGTCCCCGACCTTGGGCGCACCCGCGATTCGTCGCCGGCCGCGACCAGCGCCTGCATGTTGACCTGGATGCGGTCGGCGATCTCGTTGGCCGCGATCTTCGCCCGGGCGAGCTCAGTGGCCACCCGGTCCTCCATGCTCGCCAGGGACTTCAGGCCCTTCACGGCGCCGCCGAAGTCGCACGGCACCTGCGGCATGTACCGCTCGCCCAGGCGGGCATTCAGCGCCGCGATGTGGTCCGCCAGCGCCTTCACCCCGCCGGCCACGATGTCGCCGCGGCGGCGCTCCTTCTCGCTGGCCAGCAGCTTTTCGGCCAGCAGCCGGTTCTCCCGCACCAGCCCGCGCAGCATGTCCTTGCGGCGCTTGGCGGCGCTGACGGACTCGATCTGGGCGATCCAGCCGGACTCGGCCGCTTCCAGCGCCGCCTCGGCGCCCTTCATGGCCTTGATCTGCTGGTCGAGATCCGCTATCGGACCGATCACCTGCATGAGGCGAAGTGATGCGCACCATCCTCGTAACCTGTCGCCTGCCACCCGATCGTCACCAGCCCGAACACCGATCGGTGCATCGTCTGGGTTCAGGACGGCCAGCAGACGGGCAACGTCACCCCGCCATGCACCATCAACGTGGTGGGCATGGGCCGGGCCGAGTGTGACCACGCTGGTGGGCGCCCGACCGAGTGGGGATGCGAAGGGGTGGACTACTGACCTACGCCAGAGGCCGGGAACGGGCACATTCGCACGATGTTTGAGTCATGCCAGATGGCCGGGACCCACCGCACGGGCCCCGGCCGGGCATGGGATGGCTCAACCTTCCACGATCTGACCATCCAGGAGACCAATCATGTCAGAGACACATGCCGTGACCGTCAACCTGACGGACGGCACCGAAACCACCTACGACGGCCTGGTGAAGCTGCCCCACACGTGGCGCACCTTCCTGGTGATCGATCAGGGTGGCAGCACGCTCACCTACGTTCCATTGGCCAACGTGGCTGACTGGACGGCGAGCCGCCAGGAGGTGATGGCGTGAGCGCCAGGCGCCGTGCCGTTCGATTTCAGAACGGTTCCGGTGCCGCCTATCGGCAATTTCGCCAGCGTGTTGGCGCCTGACGCATAGAGTATATCGCCTGCCGCGTAGGACGTGAGGCCGGTTCCGCCCGCCGTCTCGTCAAGCGTGCCGCCAAGCGTCAGCGTGCCCACGGTGGTGATAGGACCGCCCGAAAGGCTCATGCCGGTGGTGCCTCCCGAACCCGCGACACTGGTAACCGTGCCGGTGCCGGTGACGGTCAGCCATTGCGTATTCGCGCCCGGCCCGCCCGACTGGAGCACCTGACCGGCCGCGCCGGGCTGGAGGCATCCCCATCCGTTGGCCTGCCGCGTGGCGACGGAACCCTGAATATTGCACCATGCGAAATCCGGGTTGAACGGATTATACTGCGCATAGGAATTCCCGATCAGAAAAACCGAAAATGCCAACGCCATGAAAACAAAGAGCTTTTTCATAGGGTGTTCTCCTATCTCTATGATAGCCGAAATTCAGAATTGCCACGCGGAAAATCGGTGGCCCGTGGTGGCACCGATTATCGTGATGCTCTGTATCGTCACCATGCCAAGAGGGAAGGTGTAATATCCGCCCGGTAGGATTTCGAGGGAGTTCCCGGCGCAGTCGAGTTGCGCAGCCGCGCCGAAATTAATGAACAACTGCTCCGGCGCGACGCCGATATTCTGGCCTGTCTGCGTCGCCGGGTTATAGATGACGATGCCCTTGCGCGTGGCGTTCGCCGCGAAAAGGGTCTGCGACGTGCCGCCGACTGCGATTGCCGATGTGCCCGCCGCCGTCCATACGCCAGTCGGCGGATTTGCCGTGACGGTGCCCTGCACCGTGACGACGCCGACGACGGTTCCCGGATCGAGCGTATTCCACACAATATCGGTGCCCTCGAAATTCTGGAGCACGATAGGCACGTCAACATTGCCCACGGTGGCGTGGTTTAGTATGTGCTTTTAAGTCTTTTGGTTGCCTTTCCCTCTTGTATCTGAACGTCGAGGGCTGGCCAGGATCGTCCGAGCAGCCTGGTGACCTGGTGCGCGGCCTGTTGCTGCGCATGGGCGCGGACGTCGAGTGGTCGCCGCATGGCCTCACTGTGAAGCGTGGTCCCGATCTGCTCGGCATCGAGGCGGACCTGTCGGCCGTCGGGGAACTCGGTCCGACGATCGCCGGACTCGCCGCGCTCGCGACGCACGAAGCGGAAAAAATTTTGCGCTGGTCGGAACTTTTGACCGCGTGCCTGTTCCAAGTTCTCGGCGGCGAACCGGAAGCGCTTTGCCAGCAAATCCACAAAGCGCGCGGCTTTCGCGGCCAGTCGCTTTCTGCGAAACGGATTTCCGATTCGCTCCGCACGCATCCCGATTTCGCGAAGCGCATTGACGAACATCAATGGGGTTCGCAGGCCAAACCCGTTGAACCCGGCACGGAAATCCAAGACCCGTATTCGCTGCGTTGCGCGCCGCAAGTTCTCGGCGCGTTTCAGGAAGCCCACTGGCACATCGCCGAAGTCGTCACGCGTGAACTCAACGCCAGCACGGACAATCCGCTGATTTTTCCCGACACGGAAATGGTCATCCACGGCGGCAATTTTTACGGCCAGCAAATTTCGATGGTTTGTGATTATCTGCGGATCGGCCTCATCAAAATCGCCTTGTTCGCCGAACGCCAGATCGAGCGGCTCGTGAACTGGCGTTACAGCCGCGGTTTGCCGCCGTTGCTCGCGGGCGGCGCGCCCGGATTGAACACCGGTTTCGGCGGCGCGCAACTGCTGGCCACGTCGCTTGCGGCGGAAGCGCGTTTGCTCGGCACGCCCGCTTCGATCCAGACGATTTCCACGAACGCGAATAATCAGGACGTCGTCAGCATGGGTTTGCACGCGGCCAAAATGACGCGTGCCGTGTTGCCGTTGTGCTGGAAAATTCTCGCCATCGAAATGCTCGCGCTCGCGCAGGCGGCGGATTTGCGCGCGCCGAAAAAAGTCATGGGCGGCGATTTCAAAAGTATTCCATAAAATACACCAAAATACTTTGATTGGGAGATAAGGTAACCCGGAATATCCTTGAGAATTGTGAAAAAGTTTAACCCTCCTTATTCTACCTTTTTGGTAGAACAAGTTGTCCTGGGATAAACTAGGATAAGAGCCTATCCCATGGAATACCTTGTATGAGCAACCAAAGAGAATATGATAAGTTGCAGTAGGATATACTGGTTTATCCCCCAAACAAATAAGAAATGACATCAACTTTCGTATAATCTATAATTCTCAAATTGACGAAGGACAACTAAGAGAATTGGTGCATCCAGATTAAGATGTTGTTCGGGTCGTGAGATCTATGAGAGATTATTTGTGGCGGGTACAAGGAACTCACTACCAACCAAAAGGCTAGTTGCACTCTAGACAAAAGAATGACTATGAAAGACTAGCCGATCAGAAGGATAAGGTTGCTTTATTCATAGTCTACCAAGGGTTGGATGACTTTTGAGAGATTGTTGAGGCTACAATATAGAGCAAGCCACTCTCGGATACCTAGGGATGATCCATAAATGTGTAGATCAAGTGAAGTGAATTCACTTTCAAACTTTGAGAGGTGAATTTGAGGCATTGATGGCCGTCCGAGGTTTAAAACGTATATTAAAACCTCAAGCTCTAAGACCCCTTTGACAAGACGTCTGAACGTGTCGGGCTTGGATGGGAGTTGTTTTAGGGGTTGATCAGTGAGGACGACAATGGGATGGGCTTCAAAGTAGGGTCTTAACCTTCAGGTGGACATTAGGATAGTGAGGGATAGTTTTTCAATAGCTGGGTTATCTGAGTTCAAGCCCTTGTAACTGTTTGCTCACATAGTAAATATGGAGCTAGTTCTCATTATCTTCTTTAATTTAGACCGAGCCAGTAGAATGCTTGGTGACACCCAAGAACGGGTTCGAGAGTATAGGGTGTAACACCCTGGATTCTTTCGGATCTGAATTAGAGAGTTTTCGGATCGCTTTTGTGAGTCCTGAGTTATTTATTATTGAAAAGCCAAGGGAGCGCACCGGGTAAAACCAAGCAGGGTGTGCCGGCAGAGGACGCGCACCAGGCAGGGCGCGGGCGGACGTGCCGGGCAAGGAGCGTGCCGGCGAAGATGAAAGGGACATGGTAGTGTGCCGAGGAAGGGCTGAAGAGCATGCCGGGGAAGGGCTTGATGGAGTGTGCCGGGGAAGGGCTGAAGAGTGTGCCGGAGAAGAGCTTGAAGGAGTGTGCTGGGGAAGGGCTGAGGAGAGTGCCAGAGAAGAGCTTGAAGGAGTGTACCGGGGAAGGGCTGAAGAGGGTGCCGGGGAAGGGCTTGAAAGAGTGTGCCGGGGAAGGGCTGAAGAGTGTACCGGTCAAGAGCTGAAGAGCGTATGCCGAACAAGAAGAAAGCTGGGCGTGCCAGGCCTCCATAGATTCTAGCAAAGTATTTCTTATTTACCATTATTTTGGAGGTTAAAATTATGGTGTGTTTTTATTTCTTTTTATTAACTTTAATCTTGACGAAATTTCGGCAGCATCTCCCCCGGACCCGGGATGAAAGGGGGATAACACGGGTGCGCGCCCACAAGGAGTGACGGCCCCAAAAATTTATGATGCGCCCGCAGGCGGCAACATCGAAGACGATCACAGTGAAACACGATGCAAGCCGATCATGAAGAGGAAGGCTATAGTGTGAGTCCCGCGGGGTTCAAACAGAGGGAGAGAGTAGGAAGCTACCAGACCATCTTATGAGAGAGGAACAGTTGACGGGACAGAGCACCTAAGGAAGACTACGGTGCCTAGAAACATACCAGGGGGATCATGACGGAAGTGTAAAATGACCGGGAATGTAAACGTAGAAGAAGCATATGTGGGAACAAGAAATGCTCGGAGACTTTTTTTTTCTTCATGACAAGGGAAGAACACCGCTAATACATTGCAGAGAGGAAAAAAAAGAAGGAAAACTAAAATACGGTGGAGGGGGGTGATGGAGCATTCGCTCCCTCCTCACTCTTTTCTCTCTGTTGAGCCCTCTTCTTTCCCTCATGCAGGCAGGAACGGTGACAACCCTGATCGGAACCAGCACCGGTCCACACTCTCTTCTCCTCCTCTCCCTTTTTGCTTCCCTTCATCAGCTTTTTATATAACTGGCCGTCGGGTGGACATCGAAGGGGAGAAGCATTGTTAGGTCTAGCAGTCGGCTTCCTCTGCCACATCTCGTGTGTGGGTCAACCCTGTGGTGACAGTTGGACGGGGCGTTAATGAGGGTTGTCGGATGCCGTAGACGTCGCCTCCATTGCCTCCATCCGCCCGCTGCGCACCGTTGGAGCCTGCCATGGCCTACAATCGTTGAGAATGCCCGACGATTAATATCCGGCCTCAGCCCCCATCATCGCCACCGGGTGAGGGGGGTAATCACCATGTCACGAAGCAGTGGGAGCCAGCCTGGCGGTGGCACCGTATGAGTGAGTGTGCCACCGTACACGGGTGTGCCGGGGTAGAGCTGCTCGGGGGTGTGCCGACGGAGGAGGCAGCGGGTGTGCCGGGCACGAACACTCACGGGTGTGCCAAGGCGGAGCTGCTCGCGGGTGTGCCGGTGGAGGAGGCAGTGGGTGTGCCGGGCATGGGGTATGTCGGTGGAGGAGGCAGCGGGTGTGCCGGGCACGAACACTCGCGGGTGTGCCGGGGCAGAGCTACCCACGGGTGTGCCGGCGGAGGAGGCACTCTAGGGACCAGAGGCACTAGCGGCTGGAGCAGAAGGTGACGGCGTCGCCACAAGGAGCACAGGGGCGGTCTGCCCCCTCCACGGGGAGGGTAGGAGGGATGTGAGAAGAAGACGTGCGCCATCACACGAAGGTGGGCAAGCTTCAACCAAAAACAGAGCACCGTTTTCTTGTCGTATCCCATCAAGGAGAGGTACAATAGGAGTAGCGTTGACCAGGATCCTCAAAGGTTTATTCATAAACTTGAGAGTGATTTGATGTGCCTCGGGGGGCATTGTTGCAGAGAAAACACCAACCTAAACCTTAGAAGGAAGAAGCTGGAAGACATCATAGATCTGATCTTTGAAGCCGCGTGAAAGCATTTCATCTGCCTTATCCAATACAAACATTTTAATGTAGTATGCCCTTAGGGACTCCCTGCGCAACATATCAAAGACACGACCTGGAGTGCCAACAACGACATGAACCCCTACTCGAGAGAATACGCTGATCCTCACGTACACCAGTTCCGCCAACACAAGCATGAACTTTGACACCTAGATAGTCATCAAGTGCCCGCATGACCTTTTCAATCTGTTGGGCAAGTTCACGTGTTGGTGCCAGAACAAGTGCTTGGCATTCTACTAAGTTGTAGTCCAGTTGCTGCAGAATTCCAGAACAAACGGTTGCAGTTTTGCTGGTACCAGATTGTACCTACTGGATAACATCAAGTCCCTTACAGAAGGGCACAATTCCCCTTTGCTGAATTGCAGAAGGTTTCTCAAAACCATAAGCATAGATGCCTCTAAGAAGGTTCTCCCGTAGACCCATGGAATCAAAACTCTCATAAACCTCATCATATGAGGTAAAGAAATATTTTCCTTCTTCCACAAGCTCATTCATTTTGGCATCATATTGACGAGCATCACACTGAGAGCCTTCTGGTGCCATTCCTGCCATGAATGGTCGATCGAGCTGAACCTAAAACCCGTGATGTGGAGCTGCCCTGTGCCGATCGACCTATCGGCCGTGCACAGTGGGAACACGCGAAGGCGACGACGAGGCTGGTGAGAGAGAAGGGGGGGTAAGAGAGAGATATCCGGCGGAAGGTGTTTTGGGTATGAACTGGTGACGGGGAGCGGTGGGGTCATCCGGCACAACGCCTGGCCATCCGGCACGGAGGTGGGTTATCCGGCACGGGGGTGTGCCGGGTGATGTGGGGTGTGCCGCAGGAGCGGGCATGCTAGTATGGAGTGGGTTATCTGGTGCGGTAGGTGTTATCCGGCACAATGGCATGCCGGGTAGAGGAGTGGAGTGTGCCGGGGAAAGTTGGTGTGAGAGCGGGGAGTGTGCCGGGTGGCCATCCGAGTGAGGGAGAAAATGAGGGAGAGAAAGAATGAGAGACAGAGAGAGGGAGAGAGTGGACCACCTCTTTTATTTTATCAATATATTATACCGATGTATTTAATACTATCATCGTTGCTACCGTCCTCGCATAGTACGCCAGCGCGGTCCGTATTTATACCGCTAAGGGTGAAACCTCCGGCAGGAACGAGTGTAGCGCTTGCTAGAGTGTTTTTGTCTAGAGTAAAAATAGCGGCCCCTACACTACTTGCATTATTCTTATTAGTTTTAAGTAGATAGTGGCTGGCGGTTTCGAGTAACGAGTGGCTGCTAAGATTTGCGTCAGCAACAATGTTTGAATTTAGATTGTAGTTTGTAAAGCTTAAAAGTTCGCCGCGTAATGGAAGCGCATCGCCTATTTTAATTTTTTCATATGGATTCGAGGTGTTAAAAAGCATCGAATTTTCAGACATGGCGGCGAGCACGGACGGAATGCCGGTAGCCAGAGGAAAATATACAGTGGTGTTATTTGCCGCAACCGTCGAGTAAAGAGCCTTTAACATTTGTCCAGCGATATTGATAACCAAAAGATCACCTATATTGGCATCAATAAACGGAGACTGCAAAAACGACGAAAGCGAATCCGTCCTTTGGAACAATTGTTCCGGCAAAATCGCGTCGGTAATTTCGACGTTACAAGTACCGTTCCCGGACACTAGCAAAATGTTATTGAATCCGTCGATAGTAACCTGCTGCTGCCCATACGGCGGAATCGTGCGCGTGAGTTCATTCGCCCCGGCGCTTAAAATCACTTCATCAGCGTTGGTGGAATTGTCGATGAAAATAGAGCGTCCGCGCGTGTTGATCCCGTTATAGGAACCCTGCAAGAAAATTAGCTGCTGGCTATCCGCAGTAAAATCCAGCGTAGCGCTATAGGTATGGAACAGGTTGTTCGTGTTTGCCCGGAAATTGAGGTAGTAAGTGGTCTGCATTGGCTATGCTCTTTTCTTGTTGGCTTACTGCTGGAAATAGAAGCCTATTGTAACAGCAACGCTGGTACCGTACCCCCTGAAAGCAATGGATTGTATGCCCTCTACATAAAACAGATACCCCCTCCCGTCCATAACCGTCCTCGACAAAAGTTTCGCCGCGATTGCCGACCGTGTTGCGAGAGCCAATGCCGCCGCGCAGCGCCGCGCGTTCGTACCGATCCTGTCCGGCCCTGCCTGGGGCATGATGCCCTGCGCCATGGTCTACGCGGCGCTGTTCACCGCTATGCTCACCGGCTCCGCCATGGGCGGGGCGATGACCATGGCAGCCTTCGGCCTCGGCACGCTCCCCGGCCTCGTCGCGGCGAGCTTCGGCTTCCGCAAGCTTGCCGGCGTGACGCACAGCGGCCCGGCACGAATAGGCGCCGGGCTCGCGGTTGCGCTGTTCGGTGCCGGCACCGTGCTCGTCTCGCATCCGGGCGCCGCCTACCTCTGCCTGCCGGGCGCGGCGCCGCACAGCGACACGGCCACCCCGCCCCCGGCGCCTGCGGGTGCGTCGCGTTGGCCATCGCGGGCGCAAATTGATCGGCATCAAACGGTGCGTCAGGTCCCCGCATTAGCTTTCGCCGCTGCCGACAAGGGCGGCACTGACACCACTGGAAAATAAGACGGAACGTCCATGAGCCTCGAACTCGTGAAGCGGTACTCGGCGCTGTCCGCCCTGCTTGGCCCACCCACGGAGCGCGTGCACTCGGGGCTTGCCGCTATGCCAAGTGGCGGCGGCAGCGTTGCCGGAGTGTTCACAACGGGTGCCGCCGGCGTGGTTGCTGGCTTGGCTGCCGGCGACTACGGGGCCGCGTACGACCCTGACAACACACGAGCATTGGCGTCCACGGCGTGGGAGCTCGGCGCACTGCAGCAGCATTGGCACCCACACGTGCGCGTCAGCGCGCACGCGGCGGCCAGCAATGCAACCCTGCGACCGGCAGAGTACCCGGACGTCGTGTACGCTGAGTACGACGATGCAGAGGGCAGCTTCAATCCGCCCATCCCGGCGCCGAAGCAGCACCCACTCGCTGCGGCCGCCAGCAATGCTAGTGGCGTAGCAGGCAGTGCGGACGGGCTGTCTAGGAGAAACGGGCTGCGTTGATCCGCGACATTCGCAGCCGGCTGCAGGGGATTTCAGGTGTGCGCGATGTGACGGCATCGTTTCCATTTCCTCTGACTGGCCAGTTCAGCCCGATACGATGGGGCACACTCGATGCTGCGCGCGATCCCAGCCATTTCCAGGCAGCGGATTTTCAGTTTGTGCTTCCACATTATTTCGAGACTCTGAGGACGCCGTTACTGGCGGGGCGGACATTTACGGATGAGGACAATACTCCGGACAGTCCTGGCCAACGCGGCCGCGACAGGGTGATTGTGGATGAGGCTCTGGCGGCGAAAGCATTTCCGGGACAGTCGGCGGTAGGCAAACACATCCTGATTCGCATTCGAACACCGCAGGCAGAGCCGGTGCAGATTGTCGGCGTTGTTGGGCATCAGCGTGTGAATTCGCTGGCCGAGGTTGGACGGGAACAGATCTATTTTCCGGATGCATTCGTCGGCTCGGGCGCGGTGCAATCGTGGGCTCTGCGTACGGGTAGTGATCCGGCTGCGTATGAGAGCCAGGTGCGTGCGACGATCAGGGCGCTAGACCCGCAGTTGCTGATTTCGAAGATGGAGACGGCGGATTCTGTGTTGTACGAATCGCAGGCGGGAACGCGGTTTTCACTGATGTTGATCTCGGTGTTTGCGGTGATTGCGTCGCTTCTGGCCGGCGTGGGACTCTATGGCGTCATTTCCACTTCCGTGCGGCGACGCACGCCGGAAATTGGTGTGCGGATGGCGATTGGAGCCGAGCGCAGCGATATCCTGCGCCTGGTGGTGATGGAGGGGATGCGGCTGAGCGTGGTGGGAATTGCGATTGGACTGGCTGGATCACTGCTACTGGGACGTGTGCTGACGGCGCTGCTGGCGCACCAGGACGACAAGGGCATCGCGGTTCCGGAGGAGCGCAAGGACTACAACCGCTTCGACGACACCTACAACACGTCGACGCGCGAGGGTCCGTACGTCCCCTCGGGCTGGTCGGGCGATGAACCGCCCTCTCCCCATCGCCAAGCTCTCCGACGTAACCCGCGATATCTGGCGCAGTCCTGTCCAGGACGCCGTGCTCGAAGCCGGGCGCAAGCTGCTCTCTCTCAAGATGGCCCGCATTGTCGGCGTGCCTGATGAGCACGATTGCGCGAACCTCCGCGCCGATCTGGATGCGCTGTGCCGCGTCATTGATCCGGTCATTCAAGAGATTGGCGAGTACGCGCAGGGCTGGCTCGGGTTCAACGCGGACAAGCCGGCGCCGCGTACCGAACTCGTCGCCAATCCGGTCGGCATGATCGCGTGCGCTTTGCGTTCGGCGCGCCGTCGCAACGGCAGGTGGAGCGCGCGGTGCAGGAAGTGAACGCGCTCTATTGCTGCGGTCCGGCCGGCGGCGGTGGCGTGCGGCATAGGCGGCGCAGACATCGTCCAGATCGGCCATGGTGCCCACATCGATCCAGGCGTTCGACACCGCCACCACGACATCGGCGAAGCCGAAGCCCAGCGGCTGCAGCAACTGCATGCGTCCTTCCAGTTCCGGCGCTTCCTCGCGCAGCAGGTCCTCGCCGGTGATGCCCAGATGGATGTCGCCGGCCAATAGGGCGGAGGCGATCTCGGACGCCGACAGCAGCATCACCTCGATGCCAGGAAGGCCCGACAGGCTGGCGCGATAGCCGCGCGCGCCCGCCGTCTGTTCGATGGTCACGCCGCGGCCTTCGAACCAGGCGTGGCAATTCTCTTTCAGGCGGCCCTTGGAGGGGATAGCCAATGTCAATGAGTCGAGCGTCAGCATCAGGCCACTCCCCGCACGGCCAGCACGCGCTCGGTGCGGATGGCGCAACCGATGGCCGACACCGGCGCCCTGGCGCCCAGCACTTCCATCATGTTGTCATAGCGGCCGCCGCCGGCGATCTGCACCGGGCCTTCGGCATCGCGGGCCCAGAACTCGAACACAAAGCCGGTGTAATATTCCATGTTGCGGCCGAAATGGGCGCTGAACTGCACCGTTTCTTGTGCTGAATGGGCCATGGCATCCTCCGGTGAGTGGTCGCGGCATTCAATCGCCTGAGAACCGCAGACATGACCCGCCGGAAGTGGATGCATGCGATGGCGGGCGTTGCACGTGAAGGCACGCCGCCGGAGTGGATCGGTTGACACCGCGATCGGCGTCGTCGCAGTATCCCGTGATCTGCCCGCGAGGATCACCGGGCTCCAGGGGAAAACTCGATGCGTATCGTCCGGCAAGGGATCTGCCTGTGGGCAGTCGTGCTGCTTTCGTTGGCCAGCGTGGCCCACGCCCAGACGGCAGTGACGCCGGAGGACGAATTCAAGCAGAAGATCCGGGTGTCGCAGGACATCCAGCCGCTGGGCGACAAGCCGTTCGGCGAGAACATCAACCTCTACAACGGTAGCGTGTCGTTCACGCAAACCGATGTCGATGCGCCGGGCGATGGTCCCGACTTGCTGCTGACGCGCACCTATTCACCCGCCGATCTGCCGGCGACACAGTATTTCGTCGGCATCGAAACCAGTGCGCTCACCGACTGGACGCTCAACGTGCCGCGGATCGAGACCTTGTCGGCGCGCGATCTCACGTCAAGCGGGCAATGGTTCTTCCTCGACAACACGCAGCGCTGCACCAATTTCCACGCGGCACCCGACATCACGGTGCAGCAAACCCCCAGTTCCACGCCAACGGAATACGAGCCGGGTGATTGGTGGCACGGCTACCAGATGATCACCGCCGACGGCACCAGCCAGGACCTGCTCAAGCGCGATGCCGCCAACACCTTGTCGCCCACGATGAGCGGCAAGACGTTTCCGATCGTCAAGTTCGACGACGGACTGGTCGAGCTGCATGTCGGCGAAGTTTTCGGCGTTGTCGGTTTTGATCAAGCCTTCCTCGCGCGGCTTCATATAAGCCGCGAGCGCCTTGCCGCTCTGCTCGACGAGGCGGGCGAGGTTATGGGCGAGGGTCTCGACGTCGACCTTGACCCCCTAATGGGCGAGCAGCTGCTGCTGCGACACAAGCTCGCCAAGACGCTGTTCCTGCTGTCGCTGCTCGCGGCGGCGCTGCAGTTCGGCTACACGTTCGGGGCGATGCATGCGCTGGCGCTGCTCGGGCCCGCGCTGGCGCTGCCGCTGCCGACGATGGTGATCGCCGTCGGCCTGTTCACGGTGTGGTACGCGCGCTGGTGCGCGCGCCACGGGCTGACGCGCTGACTCAGCCGCCGATTACGACGCCGTGCAGGCGCGGGACGCCGTCGGCGATGTCGGTCCACACCACGTAGGCGGCGTCGCCGCGCAACGCGATCTTCGGGAAGCCGGTGCCGCGCCCGCGTCCCTGCAGCTTCGCGATCTCCAGGCGCTGGTATTCGCGCTCCAGGTCGGGCGTGCGCCGCGAGAGCCACAGCGACTGGCCGGTGGCATCTTCGCGCAGCCACAGGATCCAGGCCTGCTTCGCATCCAGTGCCAGCGCGACGCGGCCTTCGACCGCCTCGCCCTGGTCGATCGCCACCGGCGCGCCGAAACGGTCGCCGGCATCGGTGCTGCGCGCGACGCGCACCGACGGCTGGCCGCCGGCTTCGGTGTACCAGGCGACGAGCGCCGCATCGCCGTCCGCGGCGACGGCGGGGCCGTTCACCGGGCAGCCCGCCATCTTCCAGCCGTCGGCGTGGACCGGGGCAGGCTTGCCCCAGGCCTTGCCGTCGTAGCGCACCGCGGCGATGTCGCGGATCTCCTTGTCGCTGCGGTCGCGGTACACCAGCAACGGACCGCGCGAGGTCGCCGCGATCGCGGTCTGGCAGCAGTCGCAGGTCTTCGCATCGACGACGGCTTCGCCGCTGCGCTGCAGGTTCATGTCGAAGACCGCGGCGCGCAGCGCGGTGCGGCCCTCGCCCGGCATCGCGTGGGCGCCGCGCATCGCGTCGCCTTCGCCGTGCGTGCCGCCCTCGACGTTGTCGCGCCCGTCGAGCCAGGCCACGCCGATCGTGTCGCGCGAGGCCGGCCACAGCGCGGTGTCATGGAATTTACCGGCGAAGCGATCCGCTCCCTGTCGATGGAAGAGCGCATGACGGTCTGCAACATGTCGATCGAAGCCGGCGCCCGCGCCGGACTGATCGCTCCCGACGAGACGACCTTCAACTACCTGCGCGGCCGCGAGTATGCGCCGCAGGGCGAAGCGTTCGCCCGCCGTTTCGTCGACAACGCCTGGCCGACTTTGGAGAAGCTCGGCTGGGTAGTGGCGGGCGCCGACCGGAAGCGCATGAGCTTCCACAAGACGCCGGCCGAGGCGCTCAAAGGCGCCGAGTTCGTGCAGCTTGTCGATAAATTCCTCGTGGTATCCGGCCATGCCGGCGCTGATCACGGGAGCGTGGGGCGCAAGTTGGCGGATGACGCCGGCGATCCTGATCAAGAAGGCGGCGTATTCCTCCGGGGAGCCTCTCCAGAACTGCCCGACGTCGGGCTCGTTCCACACTTCGTAGGCGAAGACGTGCGAGCCGTAGCGGGCGATGATGTCGCGCACGAGTTGCGCGTATTTTTCGGTGTCGGGGGGGACGGCGCGGCCGCGCCGTATTTTCTCCCCTGCGGCGTAACGCTCCGGCGAGATTGCCGCCCAGCGAGGAGTGCCTTCAAGCAGGAGTTGAATGGGGGCGCCGGTGCGCAGGAAGTTCGCGAAGAGTTTGTCGGTGGCGGCAAACCTGTCGGGGTCGTCGGGCGGGCCGACAAGGTTGGTCCTGATGTTGCACCTGACCAGGTTCCATTCGTGCGTCAGTTCGGGCGAAACTTTCGACGTGTTCAACGAAAGGTCGGTTTGCATGGGGCCGATGTAGATGGGCTCGCCAGACCGGGGCGCGCGTTCGAGCTGGATGGCATCGAAATAAACGGGTTCGGTCCCCGGATTGCTGATGCTGACGGCGCCGTCGCCCGCGACAAAGGTGACGCGCTGAAACTCGGTGGGGAGCGCCCCGTTGATTTTGGCGGAGAAGTTGCCCGCGCCGGTCGCGTCGACCGCCTTCACCACGCGAATGCAATGGCTCCAAATGAGACTCCAAATCAGATTTCATGGGCATGTCAAAATTTCAGATATTGAAACAGTGTACTCTCTGACATTTTTACAGAGATTTTCAGAATGCTACATAGGCCATGTGTCCAAATAAATGCGCCCTTAGTCTCACGATTGAATAATATGCAGTTGTATCTTTCTTTATTTGCCGAGAATTCTCTCAACTCAATGTTTAGATTTTGAGTTGAAGTTTGAATCTTAACATAATATCAGAGCTAGACTTTCTTAAATTTAATCTCACCCGTTGAACCGTGTTACTCATGTTGTAACTATTCGGACTCAACATGTTCAATTACGCATTTCATATCGTAATCATTGAGTTCTATGTCAAGAGAAGTGTTGAAATTTAGTGTCACATTAGATAATTCTGTGGGCCCCTCCCTCTTTATCATTGGAGATTTAGCCTAACATTAGATAATTTAGTGGAAATCTCTCTCTTTATCTATTGAGAATTCTCTCGAGTCAGTGTCTAAATTTTAGATTCAAGTTCAGACTTGAGATCAGTGACGCGATAAATTTCTCCTCGACATTAAAAAAAGTGCGTTGGAAATAATGTGGGTGACCCAAATTTTCTCATCTAAACAATTATATAATTGAGGTATTCCCTCCCCCCTTTCTAAAAGTTGCATTTCCGTTTCAAGTTCCTTAATAGGCTTCAAAGGTTACTTCAGTATATACCCACTAACCACAACCTCTCGAAGAGACAACCAGCTGTCAGCAGAAAGATAAGGCTTCGGTTTACGGATCAGTACTAGAAATTTCTCTTCTCCAATGATTTGAGATTTCAGTCACGCTTCTCAACAGACACACCAACTAGAAATGTAAAGTTTAGGCACGTGTTATTTGCGTTTTCGCAAATGACACATGTGGCCATGTCGTGCGTGCCATTTGCGAATGCAATGGCTCCAAATGAGACTCCAAATCAGATTTCATGGGCATGTCAAAATTTCAGATATTGAAACAGGCGTGGACGCAGGGGCGACGCTGCGTGGACGCAGGGGCGACGCTGCGTGGACGCAGGGGCTAAGGGTGCTAAAGGGGCTTTCAAGCTTTAATTCTGGTCTTGTGCGTTGACGCAGGCGCTAAAGGGGTTGACGCTGAGGGGCACAGCGTCTACGCAGGTGCTCAAGGGGTTGACGCTGAGGGGCACAGCGTCAACGCAGGGGGGGTTTTAAGCTTTAAAGGGGTCTTTCTGGTCTAAAGGGGTTGACGCTGGGGGGCACAGCGTCAACGCAGGGAGGTATAAGGGTCTATTTCTGGTATGATTATAACAAGTCTAGGTTATAACACATGTTCTAATCACAGGTGTTAACGTTATTAACACATTTTCTAATCAGGTCTAAAACATGTTTAATATATATATGTTATATAACACATGTTCCACTAACACGCATGTTCTAATCAGGTCTAAAACATGTTTAATATATATATGTTATATAACACATGTTCTAATAACAGGTGTTAACACTCTAACGATTAATAACAGGTGTTAACTTCTAACAGTTTACATGTTCTGATCAGGTTATTAACATATTTGTTAACACGTTCTAACAGTAACAGGGGTTAACGTTCATGTTAACACATGTCCTAACAGCTAACAGTTTTACAGGTGTTAACTTCTAACAGTTTACATGTTATATAATATTTCTAACAGTTTTAACAGTTTAACAGGTTTAACACGTCTAACCGTTTAGCACGTTATATAACCATGGTGGTTTAGCTAGAATTTATATTACAACAGTTTAATATTTCTAACAGTTTAACAGGTTTAACACGTCTAACCGTTTAGCACGTTATATAACCATGGTGGTTTAGCTAGAATTTATATT
>JANBPO010009167.1:0-22794 GCA_024336825.1 Amorphophallus titanum
CAGTACAAGCAATGCATCAATCATGTCAATGCAGATCTTTATACGCTAATAGGTCTGGAAATCCGAATCTCAGTTTTGACACTTGAAATCAGACCCAATTAGAAAACTATCTCCAGCGATACAATGGCAAGTGATCCTAGGCCACGTGGAAACACTTATGGAAGAGGATATTCTGATGGCCACCTGGGCCAATGGGATTCAATTCTGAAGACCACTTTTCATGGCCATTTGGACCACTCAAATTCTGAGGAATGAAAAGGAGGAAATCCCCAATTCTCAGGAATATATATATGCTCACTCATCTTCCTCGAAGAAGAAGAATATAAAAGAAGATCATAGAGAAGGGAGAAGAAAAGAACGGCTGAGAGAGAATAGAAGGAAGATCCGAGCATTCATTTGAGAGCCTCTGAGTAGATTTCTAAAAAGAGAAAATTTAGAGAGAGTTCGAGAGAAAAAGAAGAAAGAAGAGAGAGCCTCATCTGAGCAGTTCAAGATTTTTGAAGATCATTGAAGTCTGGTCTCGTGGATCAATTCCAAAGCCAGTTGTAGATGTAAGATGTTTCAACCTCTCCCACGCCCCCTACAAACTATGAACATGTAAACATGCATATAAACATGAGATTGCATGAAAAAACAAAGGGGCGATGAAGATGAGGAACCTGACCGTGATCACCACCAAGATTCTACAGCACCAAAAGGATGAAGGAAGGATGAAGATGGCACCGTGTACCTTGAAAAATGAGGAAGAAGATGCGGCCCGAAGATGAATCGGTACAACGTGATCGTGCTTGAAAAGGGAAGCGGGGAATCGATCATCGGTGCACCTCCTCACCTCCTAGCCGGCCAGAACACAAGGGCCTCACGTTCAAATGTATTCTCCTGCAAAATAAAGCCACAAAAAGAAGTAAAACCTATTAGAACATGAAGCGTAGTATATGCCCCAAAGTGATAAAGTAAGGGTCCTTCCATGCGGCAAACTCTGTAGCCTTCTTCTCTTGAATACTGGAAATCAAATGAAACCAAAGGGATTTTATTCTTGACATTCAATTTAAGCCTTTCATGAGATGACCTACCTCTGTAAGTGCTCCTAGACTCCGAATTCCTGACTAGAAGTAGTGCCTAAGTTCTACACGTTCTGTGCTAAACCAGCAACTTCACCTTCCTGTATCTCCTGATTCTCTTGACCTAAGGACGTGAAATATTGAGGGTAGATAGAAGATACAAAGGAGAAGAAAAAGTTCTAAAGGTGTAGTTCCTAAATACCTCGTTTTGGGTTCCTAATCTCCTGATCTTCACTGGTTCGTTGCTCAAGTTCCTGGTTTGACAGTGTAGGATCCGCAACTTTGGACGCCTCTAACTTCCTATAGGCTTTATCTCCTAACACGAAATTTTGAGAAAAGTTAGATCTAACTATAAGCAACAACTTCCTAGAAGAAACTTACCTCTGAAACTTCCTCTTTACCTTTGTTCCACACGAGCCAAACATAGGGGTCGTGTAGGCTAGTTCTGGGATCTATTTATAGGTTTTAGTTAGGGTTTCGTAGATTAGATCAATTCTAGAGTCCTTATTTGGCATAAACTGATCTCTGAGAGTCCTGAGCATGCTTACAAGCCCTTACACCTCCGTCTCTAGATGTTTGGTCATCAAAAATCTAATCTTTTTGCTCTTTCTTCTATCCACGGAACCTGTTGAGCTAAAAGGTTGTTTGGATGACCGTTTGATGGGCGTAGGTGGTCTTGCGATTGACCGCTTAAGGGTCTAGGCGCTGAATTTAAATTTAATTCAAACTCTATTATCTATTTATCAACTTATTTATCTAAACAAGGAGTACTTATGTGACGACCCAGACTCCAGATACTGGATAAACCCGATACCACTTGGAACTTGTGAAGCCTCCCAAGAGCGGTAAAGCTCTGAAGGGATAGAAAGGTTTGTGTGGAGTACATTGAAGTTCCAGATAAAGTAGTAAGCTATAATATTTCAATGATCAGGTTTGTTAAAATAGCAGAAGCAGGATATGCAGATCTCAAGGTGCTTGGGTTTCTCCCTTGGTAACATCATTCCATCTCTTGTATTTTCTCCATGTATACATTATTACTATATAGTATCTACTCTATTATAGTATATCAAGGACCTTGTGGTTCTGATGAATCTGGAATTTGAGTTCCCCTTGATCAAAAATAGTGATAGCTCCAGGGAAGTCATGATCACACGAATAGGCCATTTGGTCATTTAAGGCTTGGGATGACAGTTCTTATTTTTAAGTTGATTCATGGATAAACGGGCTTCGACTTAGTGTCAACCTATAAATATGGATTCTTGACATTGTCTGGATGATTTAGCAATATTATCCTTCATTACTGTCTATTTATTTTTAGTTTGTTTTAAATTTTCTTTTAGCCCAGTATGCATCATGTAGGACTTTGAGCTTAAATGATGAAATCCTCATATTAAGCCAGTAATGAGAGCCACTTGCTCCTGATTTGAGTTAACATGAGATATTCCACTCAATATCGACTACCGCGTTCCCCTTGAAGCCACTCAGGCTGCTTCCTTGACAGTATTTATTCGTTGGATTCCTATCTCACTTCACTTTAATTTTCACAAACCCACCTTGGTTGTAACACGTCCACATTGGTTGGTAACTGCTCTCCAATGGTGTCTTTCCTTTTGCACCCACGTGTACATTTTGTTTATTAGCTTAGTTCTTTCATCCAGTCGATTGACACTTTCTGGTAACCGTTCGAGGTTGTTTCATATAGAATGTTGGAAAGATTTCCAGCGCTTAGTGTCGAAGGTGTGTCACATCACACCTTGGCATCTACTTTTCAGTCCATTTCCACTTTGTTCCGCTTGTTGCAACTTCACTTCATTCTGTTTCACTCCCCTACAAAGCAGATGCCAAGGCGGGGCAGCTATAGACATGCCAAAATTGACGCTATGATGAGTAAATCTCATGTTGCTACGTGATGCCCCAAAGCGGACTTCAATATTGGCTTGATATGAAGTTTTTCGGGTGCTCCTCCCAAGACTAGACCTGGCCCCATTAACGCCAGGCTTTGAAGTTATGGATCTTCAATCCAAATGTAATTATCTAGACATCTACATTAAAGTAATAATAATGATGGCCAAAGAATTTCAAGATAAAGCTCATGACATAAAGTACAAATCTAGAAAAATTTATCATTCAAGGAATAAGTAGTATAAGAAGCACGAGTAGTTGTAAGAGAAGGTTAAGGATGATTTAAGGCATCATGTTCAATGACATTAAGACAATAAAGAAAATAAGCTACTAGTCAAGACACGATCAACTCTTGCAAAAATTCTTGTAAAATAATTTAGATCAAGTTTTATGTAGTCAGTGCTTAGGTAGAACACCAAAGAAATCACAGCCAGGTAAGAGGTGAGGCAGTGGGTGGTTCTTACATTCACAAGGGCCTAACTAAATAACCACTTATCCACTTAAAGTGTTTACCCGTGGACCTCTAGCGTTAGACACCGTTCTTTCTTGGTAATCTTGCTAGCTACATGACTTGTCAGAAACACAGAAACATGTAAATTGAACCGAAATCATTAAACTAGTATTGGTAACCTTTAAGACATGATCTACAATAACAATCATCGAATCATCGATCAAGGCTTTGGAAACTAACCATGCTTGTCATCTTGAGAAAAGGGCTATGAAGATAAGCATATGCAGTTTAACAAGATAATATCTACTGCATTTAACATGCTTGAAAAATACTGTATCATGGTGATCAAGGATGTCATGAAGATAACAAGAATTAGGAAAGGAATATAAGCTCATGGAATAGACTTATTTATCTTCCATAACTTAATCATGTGTGGAGTTAAATGACATGCAACATGATTATGGCTAAGAACTTAAAATTAACAATTTTAGCATGCTGGACAATCTATTAGTTCAGTTAGAACTTGAAAAGTACACGGTCGTCATGAAGATCGCACATTCGGGTTTAGCTTGAGAGAAAACCTACCTTAGATCGGATCAAAGAAGAGGAATTTGGCTGTTACTTGATCGTTTAACTAAGACAGCGAGATTATTGCCGATTAAAGTGTCATGGAATGTTCAGAAATTGGCTGAACTTTATGTTGCAAAGATTGTGCCATTGCATGGAATTCCAATATCCATTGTGTCAGATCGTGACCCACGTTTTACTTCTGGCTTCTAGCACAGCTTTCAAAAGGCACTAGGTACAGAATTGGTGTTTAGTTCAACATATCATCCTCAATCTGATAGTCAGTCTGAGAGGACTATTCAGACATTAGAAGATATGCTGCAGTCGTGTTGTCTGGATTGGCAGGGTTCATGGAGTCAACACTTGCCATTGGTGGAATTTACTTACAATAATAGTTATCATTCCAGTTTTGATATGGCACCGTATAAAGCTTTGTATGGGCATCCTTGTCGTACACCATTGAACTGGTTTGACATTGGTGATCGACTATTGACAGGACCAAATATGATTCAGCAATGTGTTGTTGTGGTACACCTGATCAGACAGAAAATATTGATAGCTCAAAGTCGACAGAAAAGCTATGCAGATCGGCGTAGAAGACCATTGCAGTTTGAGCTTGGAGATTCTATTTTTGTGAAAATATCCCCGATGAAAGGTGTAATGAGATTTGGGAAGCGTGGAAAGTTTAGTCCCCGATATATTGGTCCGTTTCCTATTCTGGAACGTGTGGGCCAAGTGGCTGATCGACTTCAATTGTCATCGGTGATACAAGCAATCCACGATGTGTTTCATATTTCTCAGTTAAGGAAATATATTCCTGATGCATCTCACGTATTAGATGATTCAGCGTGGCGTGAAGTGACAGCTGATCTATCTACGCCAGAGTATCTGATTTGGATTGACGATCATCTGGAACAACGACTGAGGAATAAGGTAATCTCTCTAGTAAAGGTAGTATGGCAGTGTCATTCGAGTAATGAAGCTACTTGGAAACATGAGGACGATATGTGTCAGTAGTTTCCTTTCTTATTCGAGTAAGGTATACCGTGCAGATCGACTCGTTTCCCTCGCCGGGGACGACCGTGAGTGAGTGCTTCTTATTTTGGGGCATCTTTGTCCCTCCGGGAGCCACATTAGGTGATGACTTGGTCGTCAGTTGCTGGTCGCATCATTTAGTGAGTCGTGTCCTGTCGTCTAGGTCATAGTTTCGTGTCCACCTTTCGAGTCTCACCGTCGTCCCACATCAGGTCCATTACAAGACTGCGATCATTGCCAATGCGGCTCTGGAGAGGACTGTGACCATGACCGCTAACCTACAAAAATAAAATGTCTGTTCGAACCTCGCATTCGAATGGCCATCCCCCTTTTCTTTCAAACCTCCCAACTCCCTCTCAAGGGGAAACACAAGCAAGCCTCCCCCACACCTTCCATCCAAGCTATGGCGCCTGAGAGGATCAAACAAGTGGTGAAGAGGTCTCACCACCATTGTCAACGAGAAGAAGAGGAGCAAGCGGTCTCCATGGCCCACGAATAAGAGGAGGAACGAGTCGAGGAGGATGCCTCCATGGCGGATGCCCCTAAGGCGAAAGAAGAAGGGGAAAGGGACAAAGCTACAACCCCAGAAAGAGAAGAGGAAGACATGGCAGGAGAAGAAATGGCAGGAGAGGAGGTGGCGGCCGGTGGATTTCGAGCCATGCTTGAGGTAGGATTCTCCCAAAAGTCCTAAAAATATTGATTTTTTCTTCTTAAAATGGTGAATAAGGAAGAAGAAAAGGCCATGCGTGCCTCCAAAACCAAAATGAAGGGCTTTTAAGCCCCGTGGACACCCCTTCACAACAGGGAGGTCCGAATGGACTCCCACCTGATATCGCAATCTCCAGAGATATCACGTTTAGGAAGAATGTGGCTGTAACGACCCAAGATCTGGATACCGAGAATAACCCAATATCATTTGAATCTTGGTCCGCCACCCATGAGCTGGAGGGCTCGAAAGGGCTAAAAGGTGTGTGTGGAGGTACATAGAAATAAGAAATAAAGTAGAAACAACAGCAACACTAACAAGTAAATATTCTAACTACAGAGTCCAGTCCAAATAAAGTACAGTCTACAGGGTAAAGGCACGTACCCAATGCTGAGTGAACACTCGGCTCGGCGAGTTGGCAGCTACGAACCTCTACGAACATGCCTTTGAACCTCTAGAAGGACTACCACACCTGAAAAGTAGAGGGTGAGCCTCCTATCACTGGCTCAGTAGGGGTCCTACAGAACCCCAACTGAAAATAATGGCAGTAAAGTAGCGCAAGCAAGAATGGCAACAATAGCAACAGAAGCGGGAGTAGCAACAACAATAACAATGGCGAAAGGAGTGGCCGTAACAAAAAACTCGGTAGCCGATACGATCTTGACTCTATAAGCTACTCCTAGACACTGGAAACACACCCTGATCTCATAGTCAGGGGACCACTGAACTAATGAGAAAACCCTGGCTACGTTGCCAAAAAAGCACCATGACACCTTTGTCGTGGAGGCCTATCCTCACAGACGAGGGCCCAGCCCAAGACCTCGCGGTCTGGGAGCACGATCATGACCTCGCCGTTGTTAACTCTACATCGTCCGAGGAAAAACCTACGGTAATCCCGACTGAAAAACCTAGACCACTATATCTAGGGAAACACGTGAAAACACGTCTTGCATACGGGAGACCCAAACCTTGGGTCACAAAAGTCTCGTCACGTGATGGGAGTACTACTCACTAGAAGTAAGACCAGATGCATCCACTGACGTCTTAGTCCACGCTCCAGGTGTCTCCCTATTCCCCCCAGGTGGACACTGAGACACCGTGCCTGTAACTACAAAACAAGGGTCTAGTCAGGGCTTTGCTCGTCAGCACACATCTGAAGTCCCCGACCATGTGTGCACACACTAACAGACTGTACCACGTCAGGCCCTCTAGCTGATTTTCCTCCCAGCCCAGACTCAAGCCGCTACAGGGGAGGCCCTATGACAACCAGCCTAAAAATCATCTCTCTCAGGTGTAGCTCTCTACCTACTCCCAGGTAGGTAAGCACATGTGTGCCCAGGTAAGCTACGGCTAGTTGGGGTAACTATGTGGATGACTCTCAATGAAAACCACCAGAATATGGACAGGCTACGCACAATCCCTTCATAATTAGCAGGAAAAATGGGTGGCACGATACCACCAAACTCTAGACAGTCCACTAGACCTATTAAACCCAACGGCCCTTGAGTCATAAGACTCAGGGTCAATGCTGTCGCGCAGGATAGCCCCATGCCGTCAATCTGGTCTATCCCTAGGTTAGAAACCACGATACAATAATTATTAAGATGGTGCACGACTGCCAACCCTAATCCCTTCCAAAGGGAAGCTATGAAACCCTCCAGCCTGAGGCCAGGTAATTAGACTCACAATCCACAGGCCATACATATGGCCCACACAGAAATCACTTTCCAAGAAAGCTATCGGGGTGCAAGAATGACCCTCCGCACTCAGGCCAATGCACATGGACTCAATTAAGCATAACACAAAAGTCAGGAACACAAGAGGGTCATCCGGACCCTTAAATCCCATGACATGCTAATCAAGGTAAAATCATACCTCCGGACACCCAAAAACTCGGTCATGATCTCCACGGGGTGTCCAGGACATCCACGGGGCCAAAGATCGACCATTGGGTCACAACCGGGTCGACCGGGGGCCAAAATGGGACAAACATGGGATTTTGGTCGACCAAAACCCCTGGGTTAGTAGTGGACACACTCTAATTCGATGGATAAAAATAATATCGGGAGTTCTTTCATCTATTTATCAGTTTATCTAGTGCGAGGGCATGCCAGTCACCTAGGTGGCAACGTGTTCGGGCTTCGAGACTAGAGTGGTCCGAAGCCCGGGGTGCACTCCATCTGACTGACCAGACGATTGTGGGTATTAGGTCAGGACTGAAAATCCGCCGTGTCATAAAGGTCACGACATTAATTACATCCCCTCGAAGAGGGAAAAATCTCTGATTGATCACCAAGAAAAGGGGCCTTATGACCTAAACATCAACTTTTATGACAGGAGTAAACGGTATATTGAAAAGCATTAAAGTTCCCCCTAGTGGGGTGCAGAAAGATATTTGAAACCATTTTGGTCATAAATCAACCATTTGATGTTCGAACGGATCTCAACACATAATAACAAGAATATGCTAACAATTTTGAATCTGCATGAATTAAATAGATGGGACACGGCCGCTCAGTTACTGGGCAGTCAGTTGACTGGCCGCTCAATGGGCCTGAATGGATTCATTGGGGTCGTTCAACTCAATGCTATGCAAGGTTCTGAGCATTACGCGGTCAGGGGTCAGCCGTTCAATGGACGGGACGGCCTAGGACTGACCGCTCAGGGCATGAAGGGTTCTTGGGACGGTCGAACGACACGCCGTGCAGTGGGATTGAAACGGACTAGGGTTGGCCATTCAATCATCACCGCCTTACTGTTTACAGGGACTACACGGTCAGGAGTGTACCGCGCTAAGGGCTAAACGGTCCATTGTAAACCTTCCAATGGTCTTACGCGGTCTGGAGTGGACCGCTCACAACAGAATGGTCACGGAGTGGCTGCGCCATTACCGTAGTGACGGGAACGCGGCAACCTCGGTGGAAACCCCTCTCGGTCGGCTCGAAACGATAGGAAACAAAAATCTACAGCACCTACCCAACTCCCACAACCATTCCACAGCTATGCATGCCTTCAAAACATAAAGACGATGCTCATGGAATCAATTTCAGAAAATTAGGCTAAAATATACTAACATGATATATTGCACAAAAAATGAGGAAAATGACGTCAGACGGCGACGCATGGGGTACCATCGTGATCCTAATGAAGTGAGGAATCCATCCCCCTACCTATTGCGCAACGAGGCTACCGTTCCGGTGCCGAACCGCCGAATGGAGTCACACTATTCTTCTGCCCGTACCCACCTCCACGCTCCGCAGATCGAGACGTGGTTAGCATCAACGCGATCCTCGCGTCGAGACCTTCCCAGCAGTACCCTCCACGCCTCCTGTAGTCGCCCGGATCAACCGAGCCCGAGAGAGGGGGAGAGACGATCACGCATGAGAGAGAGAGAGAGGGTGAGGGAGGAGAGAGAAAGAGTGAGGGGAGAGAGAGCATGCGTGAGTTTCCCGGAGGATACCCTACTTAGGCTCTGATACCAATTAAGGTACGCGAAACTCCTAAGGTTGCTGTTGAACTTACTCACTTACTCAAACTTGCGAAGTTGAGAAGCTGAACACAATTGCGAATGCTATGCGAATGTTCGAAAACTCGACGCCCTGAAGAGCCGTCGAGGTGGTTCTTATATAGGCTTTCATTATAAATTATAGTGGAGTCCGCCAATGGAGTCCGGAGTCCGGAACCTTTGAAATCCGACGCTTGACGTCCGCTTATTAATTACAATGTATATCTGGCGTCGCGTCCGGAGAATCTTACACTAAATTACAATGTATATCCGGCGTCACATCCGAAATCAAAATAAACTTTAACTAAAATCCGGCTACAGCCGGAAAGGAAGCTTTAAGACTAGGGAGTCATTTATTATTTTATGAGCTTTTGCAACAGTTTGCCATGCATAGGGCAAAATCCGGAGGGCTTCTTTTAGCAGCTTCTGCATTCCTCGATTAACTCACTGAGTTATTTTAGAGTGGCCGTAGCAGTAGGGGCTTCATCTTCTTCAGCATCTTCTTCGAAGATAAATTCTTCATCGAGATAGCGTCTTATTTGGCCAAGTTCAGAAAAATTATATCGCTGAAAAAATGAACATAAGTCCTTTTCCCAAGCGGGTGTATGTAAGATGGCAGTGAGAGATTGTCTGGCTTGCTGATTTGCATATAATTGCCGTCTAGTGAAAATAATATCATCGCGTTCGTATTGAACAGAACAAAATTCACATGCAAGATCATCCTCTATCAAAAATCTCTGGCTTCCCTTTACTATTTAAAGATCTCTTGCAATGTCAAAGGTTTATGGGTTGTCTCAATTATGTCCAAAATTTTATCCCTAAACTTTCGAAAAAAACTAAGAACATCAGAACTGCTATGAGATCGAAACCATTTGTATGGTCTGAAGCTGCGAGTAAAGTAGCGTGCCTTAACTGGTATCAGAGCCTAAGTAGGGTATCCTCCGGGCGTTAGATGATCGTATCCCCTTTGAAACCCTTACCCTAGGTGCTCTAATTTGGCGACGACGGCTTGGATTGGGTCAAACCCTATTTTTCTCATCGTTGTCCCTCTTCGGATTCCTTGTGGTTGATTCGATCCTTAGAAATCCTCCCTAGCTCTATAAATAGGTAGCCCACACCCCCCTTGAACCCTATTTACGTCATCGACCAGTGGCATGCTCGATCGTGGGAGATCTTCAGCATTTAGGGTAGTTCGAGTTAGGGTTCTGGTGTGCCCGTGTTCTTCCCTTTCTATCGATCTAAGGTAAGTTTCTCTCATGTCAAATATTAATTAAAGCATGCTAGATCATTCGTCCTTTTGTCCTCTTTCTATTGATACTAGTTCTCCTAAATTTCATGCACCATGTCAACTGAATTTACTGCTTTACTCACGGCTATGCTCCGGATGGTTCTCTTCATTTTAAGTCATTTTACGTCGATTTATCTTAGTCCAAACCATAATTAAAGCATGCCATCTTGTTCATCCTTGAGTGCTCTCTGTATTGATATACTTTTACCCAAATTTTATTGAGGATTTGGTTCGTTCTATGTATTGGATCTTAGTCTATCAGAGTTTGCCGGTTGTCGGGCGCGGGTTTCAGGTAGTGGTCACACCAATGACCATCACCTAAGGTCGTAGTCACCCGACAGACTGCCACCTCCTTTGGTTGGATATATATATATATATGTATATTGGTAGCGACCGTCAGTAGACTATCTCTTTCAGATGGCGGCCTCATGCTAGCCACATTTTGCCCCTGTTCTAGCAAGAGTTTAGTTGATTCTCCGATGTGTTACACACTGCTATTCCCTGTTATGCAACATGTTATCTGGGTTAATCATGTTAAAATAACCCCACTGTTAATTAGGGTTTATGAAATGATTGATCAAAGTTTAATTTCTCCATAAAGTATATCTCTTGATTATCATCATCTTGCCATCCTACTAATTGAAAAGAATAGAATACCATGTGACAGTGGAGTAAGAAGCTTCGTTCTGCTACACTCTGCTACAAGTCAGCAGCAGAGACTCGATCGGCAGGCATTCTAGCTGCATCCACAGCTAGATTCGGCTCAAGGCGTCTTCATCAAAGTCGTCCACCTTCGAGTCGGCCACGCTCCGGAAGTGGTCCCGCCTCCTTTCGTCAATAGCATCAACCTCTACAGGCGTTTCTGTGCAACTGCGCCCGGACCGCACCTGTTTCTGAGTGCCACTTGGCAACATCAACACCGACTTCCCCTATGCGAATTGGCTAGAACTCCCTTCAAGAGAGTTCTTCCTCTTCGAGGCGCTGACGAACAAGAGGTGGTCCCGCCTTCTTTCGACAATGCCTCCGCCTGGGGCATCCATTTTCCCTCGATCGCGCCAGATCCAGAACTCTCTGTTTGCCCAGGATAGACTGCCACATAGTCGGCCCTGATACTCCATCCTTCACTTAGTTTCAGGCCGAGCAGTCTTCTAAAAAGTTGTGACTTTCGACGATACGAAGCCAACGCAAGTGGTTTCGTCTCATTCCAACATCGGCACAGAAGATTCCACCACAGCCATCGTTGACCTGTCTTGCTATTCGCCCAGGAACCTGACGCCGACCATTTTAGCGACCACGACCGGCGAGGTGATCTGACGGCCGTCAACTTTTGAGGGTTTGTAGTTCTCTCTATCTGCTACGCCCACGAGTTGATCCAGTCACTTTTGGAGTTCTACAGCGAGCGTACCTGTTGACGCACCACGACCATGCCATCTAGTCCTGCAAGGCAGAACTGCGCAGGCCATCGGCTGCGACCTCCTCCACCTTCCAGCGACATCGGCTCGACGTCGGACTTTCAGGCGTCCTTCGGCATTCCCCAGGCTTCGTCCAGGCATTGACAACACCTCGATTGGATGTCAGAGCTAGGCGTACGCTACGAAATAAGCAAGCGTAGATCGGCAGTTTGGTTTCCCCTCCCTTTATTCCCCCCTCCTGCGCGAGGGTAGTGCATATGTAGAGGGACTACCTCGAGACATTCTAGAGCTGAGGGTCTTCCTCCATGTAACAAGGAGAGAGGTAGAGAGAGAGAGCGAAGAGGGAGAAGGAGAGAGAGAAAAGGAGGATAGAGCGACAGCGTGATCGGGACGAGAGGAAGGCTCTTGAGGCCCAGGTGATGGAGCTCCAGCTAGGCCTTTGGGTTATGGAGCAGAGGCTGAAAGACATGGAGGAGCACTACCAGAGAGCAAGGGAGTTCGGGGCGCGCCTTCGCCAGTCTAGCTACCTTTCTGTGGGTAGCTTCTTTGCCACTCTGATAGAGCAGTAGCAAGCCGTCGGGGTCAAGCAGGCATTGCGGGGCAAAGGGAGCACTACCTCACAGAGCTCCAGGAGGCCCCCTAGGGACCCTCATCTTAGGGGAGAGGTGAGGGACGGCCGGAGGGGCCAGCGGGAAGGTGATGGTGAGAGTTAGAGAGTTAGTACTCCCGCCCCCCTCTCTTATGATGTCCATGATAGTTTACATGTGTTTATGAATGGAATGATTTAGTTTCTTGTCACTTGTTTATTTTCTCATGTGTTCCTTCTCTCTTACTCTTATTCTCTGTCACACCGTTCCCATGTGACATGCCCGGACAAGACGCTACCCCGAAATGGGATGGTGCGGAAATCGCCATGGCCATTCTTTTCAACGGGAATCTACCGTCGAAATCAACAATGATAGCTTTTAGCCGTCCTTCCTACACAAGCATCCCATTTTTATTTTTTAATATATTTTTTCATTTTTTTCATTTTTATTTTTATTGTTATTTTTTTCAAAATTATCTACAATATGATAGGTCACCCCTAAACTGCGTAGGGAGCGAGTCGTCATGTCACCCCGCCGAATCAATCACCCTGTGCAAGCGGCAAAGTGACACATGAGACTCTAAGGAAGGTGCCTTACCACGGGGGCTATTACTATAGGTGATGGCTTTGTTTTTTTTTTGTCTGAGTCTCCCGCCTGGGGCGTAGTAGCTAGACAGAGGCACTTTCTTCCAACCCTCCAAGGTCAGAGGGGGACCTAATCAAGTCAACCAAGGGCTTTGGAGGCCCGCCGCACGCATATACGGCCCACACACGCGTGTTCGGCGTTGTTCAGAACACCTTGTGGGCGCACATCTTCCAGCCCTCCAATGTCAAACCACGGGCCAACCTGTGATTCCAACACACTAATTGGGTCCTACAACAACCCCCAGTGAGCTGGGGCCACCCTCGACCCTCAGACACATGGCAACGAGCCACCCATTTTTAGCTCTCGGGCCAACCCGAGGCTACCTTGCCAACCCGCTGTGCAAAATGGCACGCAGCTTGAGGCACAGCCTGTGTGCCTAAATAGCCTGTCCTTACCTCCCACGAGCTCCCATCCTCAGCCCAAGGCCCACTTTGGGTCCCCTCGGCCTACTACCTAAGCCGTTCGACAACTCGAGACATGTCAGGCATGTACCTGAACACCTTGCGAGCGGCCACTACGACTCGAAGAACAACGACCCCCTCAGGTCCATCCCAGTCCCCCGGAGCCTAGTGTCCCTCAAAGGACACTCCCAGAAGATGAAACGAGACTCTAGGGGCCATCCCTCAGGGTTACAACCAGCCCCAGGGCCAGTTCGCCCTTGGGCGCGGCCGTGCGCCCCCAGGGAGGGTGAACTCCCTGGGGGTTGCGCCCTCTCTCCAGCCCTGTGGCCCCACGGCCCCGCTCAGTCCCAGTTCATCCAGTTCGCAGTCCTACGATGTAGTTCGTGTGCCATACCAGTTCATGGGAGCGACACGGGGAAGCACGAGACGACAGCACGGAGGATCGGTCCTCAACAGTTAACACGCTCACAAGCCTCCACGTATCCTCCAAGTGATGTTTTCTTCTTAGTCAATTTAGGGAGAAAAAAGACCAAAAATATGGATTTTATAGGTGGGGACCGCCCCACTTCTCCCTATTGCCCAGCCTGCCTAAACCCCCTTGGGGAGGGGTTTAGGCGGACCAGCTTGACCCCTCACCTCTGAAACTGACCCGAATCGCACGGATCCGAACACGAAAGATATCCAGAAGATAATTCCAGACAGAACGGACACAAATTCTCTGAGAAAGTAAGTTCGAGACCTGAGAAGAAGGATCCGAAGGGTCCGAGACATCACAGTGACAGGCTCTAGACTTTAAATTTTAGACTGGGAGAATGACCTAGTTTCTGCACGTCCTATGCCAAACCAGCAACTTCTCATCCCTCGTTCTCCTTTCCCTCTTGACCTATGTTCTTAAAATTTGGAGGGTAAGAAGAAGACATATAGGGGAACAAAAACTTCTAAAGACTCGACTCGAAATTACCTCGATTAGGGTTCCTAATCTACTAATCTTTCTCGGAAAACCTCACTTGTTCTTACGCGCCCTACAGCGAACTAGCGACTTCTGAGGCTTCTAACTCCTTAAAGGCTTGATCTCCTAATTTGAAATTTGGAGAGGAGTTAGTCAATAGTAAAGGGAAAGAAAAGTTCTAAAGGACCAATATGAAATAACGTCTACTTACCGTTGAACCAGGCGAGCCAAAATGAAGGTTCACGCTGGTCAAAGTTTAGGCATATTTATAAGGTTTGCCTAGGGTTTAGGAGATTAGATCGATCTAGAGTCCAAATCTTGGAGTAGAATCGATCCCCAGGAGTCCTAGATTGCTTCCCATGCCAGATAGACTCGATCTAAGGCGATTAGGATGGGAAAAATGTGAGTTTTTCACGACTCTCACTGTTGCGTCGTCGGAAGCAGGTAGCGGTTGGATTGGGACCGCTATATGGAAGTTGCGGTTGCGCGATAGACTGTGACCTTGTCGAGTGCCAGAAATTTAAATTTTAGTCAAATTCCTCTATATTTATCCCCTTAATTATCCTATTAAATTAGGGAATTATCTTAGGATAGTTCTAGAATTGGACTTGGCCTTATTGGGTTTAGAAATTGGTCTATGGGCCTGATTTAAGTGGGCCAAAGGACTTGGTTATTAATTAGTCTTCCAATTACGTCGACATGGCGATGAAGGTCATGGGATGCACCCGAGATCAGGTCGTCAATCCAGCGACGGGGAAGGCCGACAATCCTGAGCGTAAGAAGAACCGCCAGATGGGTAAGGTTCCGTTCCTCGGTTGCGGTTATCAGATGGGGTGGAATAAACTCATCTCTCAAGCGAAGAAGTTCACGGGCGTTGTTCTGACCGAGCAGGAGGCCCGCAACATCGTCGACATCTTCCGCAAGGGATACCCCGAGATCCCTGCATTCTGGCGGGACATCGAGAACGCCGCGAACTGGTGCGTGAAGAACAATAGCTCGCAGCCAGTCGGCAACGCGATGTTCAAATTTCGGATGTGGAAGAACTGGCTCACGATGGAGCTTCCATCAGGTCGGGCTCTGTTCTTCTTCCGTCCTGCGTTCCGCAAAGCCCGCAAGTTCGGCAAGGACACGATGGAGCTTGTCTACGAGTCGCCGAAAGGTATCAAGCAGCTTTACGGCGGCCTCTGGACAGAGAACTGGGTCCAGGCGTTCAGCCGCGACCTGATGGCTGATACCATGTTCCGCTGCGAGAACCACGGATTAGAGACGATTTTGTCCTGTCACGACGAACTCGTGACCCTGGACGACGAGGATTCCCCCGAAATTCTGACCGGCCTGATGGAGACCGTGTCCCCCTGGGCGGAAGGAGCCCCGATTGCCGCCGAAACTCACAGGTACAAACGCTATGCAAAGTGACATTGCCGCCCAACGCCGCGAGCTTTACATCAGTCTCCTCGTCGGGGAGATCCTCAAGGCCCATCCCAAGTGGCGGGCTCGCCGTTTAGGGCTCCGAGACCTCGGGCTCGATCATATTCAGGAGGTGATCTTCTCCCACAATGATCGTCACTCGAAGGTCGCCATCATGGAGGACGACTCTCTGGAGAGCATCCGCCGCAAAGTCCACTTCCTCGAAGCAGATTTTCTTCATTATTTACGAGAGGACGTCCCTGGTGGGTTGACGAACCTCCCCGGCCCAACAAGAACATTTTTTTTATAATCCCTATTTTATCTACGATAAAATAATTCCGTGGCCAACAGACTGGCACGCCCGGTGGGACCTTTCCCGCCTTTCTTCTTTCTGTCAAGGAAAGTCTCTGAACCTTCTTTAAGGTTCTGATCCCCCTCCTCTTCCTTTTACAGGACGGGAAGAGGAGGGTACACGTCTCTGCTCGTTTGAGAGCTTTTTATGTCTCGGCGGACTTCTGCATCTGTGCTACGCGCCACCACCAACAGCAATAGCAGCGATGGCCGCCGTCACCTACGGCTCCTAGATCATCGCCAACCACGCCAGGTTCGGATACCTGGCCACTCCAATCGTCTTCGGCGACTTCCCTGCTGTCTTCAGCTCGCCCTTCTTCCTGGGCGTTGGGCTCGTGGTTGAGACCAGCTCAGTCACGCCTGCGGCAGCAACCACTGAGGGTGTCAGGCCCTCCACTTTATCGACTGGCCGGGTTCGCCTGGTCAACAAGTGAACTATTGGGGGTGTTAAGCCCTCGGCCCCAGCAGCTGGCCTGATCATCCGGTCTACAAGGCAACCACTGAGGGTGTCAGGCCCTCTACTGCAGCAACCGACCGGGCCCGCCTGGCCAACTCTCTACAGACCAGGGGTGTTAGGCCCTTCGTCTCTGCAAATGGCCGAGTTTTCTCGGTCAACCAGATTACTGTTGGCGTCGCTCCTGCACAACGGCGGCAGCGCCGTCGACGCAATGGCACTAGTTCTACGGCGGCCACCCTCAGAGGTGCTGCCCCTACTCAACGGGGGCAGCGTCGCCGCCAGAGTGACGCCAAGCCTATAGCAGGCGTCGCCAGCGCCGCTCCTGCTCAACCGGGGCAGCGCTATGGCCGCAAGGGTAGCAAGCCTGCAGTGGCAGCATCTCGCTCCGGCAAGTCTGTAATTGTCGGAGACATCCGCATCCGGCTCGATGGAGGCGAGCCGATCTTGCCACGGGACCGTCATGTCCCAACCATTCCCACCTCCAATCGCTTCGAACTCCTCTGGCAAGTCTGGGAGGGTGGAGCGAAGAAGAAGAAGCCTGCTGTACCGGCGGCAACCCAAGGCCCCTTGTAGCGGCCCAAGCCACGAGCTCCCCGATCAAGGACAGGGAGTAACCAAGTGGAAGAGCGCCAGCTCCACTTGAAGAAGATATGGGTCACCAAGGAGGAGGCCCGAATTATAAGGTGCGCAAGGGCGGAGGAGTCCTTCCGCATGTCGGATCTTCAGCAAATGCGGAGTCCGACAAGCACTGAGGCCTCGACATCCCTGAGGTCTACAACTCAACCCCTACGGGGGCAAAAGCGCCGAGAAATCGACAAAAAGGTGCGGCCGACTTCCCCGTGGGCCAGTTCCACACACACGGAAGAGGATCGCTCCCCTCAACTTCCACATCCCGAGTTTCTATCTTTGACAGACTAGGGATGGCGCCCAAGCCGGATCGACAACCACCCAGGAAGAAGCGGGTGGTCCAGGTGACGAATGATTCTGTTAAGGTGTTCACCTGTTACGCCACCTCCGGCGACAAGCAGCCCGAGGACACCTCGGGGGAGCTCAACCAGCCTCTTCAATATTTGAGGAGGTCAAGACCCGTGTCTCGGATCTTGGCGCAAACACAGCAGGCACCGGCCGCTGGGACGTCTCAACCCGAACCGGCACGGCATGAAGAACGCCAGGAGGATGTTCATAGTGTCGATGGGGAGAGCCACCCCCGACACGAGGAAGATCTGGGGGAAGAGACATAGACTCTCGCGTTGGAAGAGCTCCGACGCGAGAATCAAGAACTCAAGAATCTCTTGCAGGCACTATTGCGCGAAAAAGAGGTTCCTGTCCCACCTCAGGCGGCACCCACTAGAGTGGAACAACAACCTTCTCCTATTCCAGCCGCGGCTAATGCCTCCGTCACTGCTGCAAAATTGCCACTGGTGGTGGACTTTGAAGTCCCGCAGCATGAAGCCAATGCGCGGTCATCTGCTACTCCTGCTACAGAAAGCCTCATGACGTAGAGGCAGATGATCGAGCGCATCGTGGAGGCGAAGTTTACTCAGCATGGGGAGGGTGTGGCCACCGTTGATTTGTACAGTGTGCCTTATCCCCTCCATCATCAGTTCAAGAAACTTCCGCCTGATTGCCCAAAAGTCCCGAAGCTTCAGAAGTTCAACAGGCAGGGCTCTCCACATGAACACCTGGCCTCCTATATGACGGCCATGGGCGAATTGACGCTGAAAGAAGCATATATGCTGTGGTGCTTTGTCACTTCATTGACTGGTACCGCCTTCCAGTGGTACTCCAGACTGAAGCCCAACTCAGTATCTGATTGGGCTGATATGCAGAAGAAGTTCGTCGACCGTTTCCAAATGGTCGAACGCAAAGTCTCCCTGGCGGAGCTCTGTTCCCTCCGACAGAAGAAAGGTGAAACAACGTTGGGCTTTATCAAGGGATGGAGGGACGTCAGCATGCACTGCGATAATCCTCCAACGCCCGAAGACGCTATCACCATCTGCCGCAGGGGTTTATCGGCAGAAGTCAGTGAAAAGCTTCTGGGCTCAAATATCAGAAGCTTTGACCAACTAAATACAGTGGTGGCGGAGATTGAAATGTTCTTCGCCGATCACCCCGCACAAACTTCTGCCAAAGGCAAACCCTCCAAAGACCGTCTGGCTAGCGGCAAGGAGGTGAAGGCAGTAGACTTCTCCCCGACGAATGGAGATAAGGGGGAAGGAAAGTCTAAAGGCAAGGGCAAAAAGTCTAAGGACAAGGCAAATGCGTCTCTCTTGGCGGAGCGCATGAAGACGCCCTATTCCTTCAGGAAGGAGCACACCAAAATGCTCTTTGATCTATGCGTGAAGGAGCAGCTCATTACTCTGCCGGATCTGCGGAAGCCTTCAGAGGTGGACAAGACGGAGGACACTACCTATTGCATGTATCACCGAAGGTTGGGTCACACCATCGACGACTGCTACGTTTTCAAGAATATAGCAGAAGAGCTCATTCAAAAGGGCTTGATTAATATGCTGGGTCATGCAGTCGACCCGCCCCAGCCTCATGCTTAGAGCCGATCGAACCGGTCGGCTAATGTGGTTTACATGGCGGCAATGGCTTCGAGCTCCAACGCTTCTGAAACCGAGCCTTCAAATCAACAGCCCAACACTGGCCCTATAGCCGCTCCTTCATTTACAGAATGCTTGGCATTACGGAGGACCATCTGAAAGGTCCGATGGGAGATCCGCCAATTGCAACTGGAACAGAGACGTCTGCTGCGGTTCCTGGAGAGCATTAATCAGCAGTTAGCCACTTTCCCCTTCGGCCCATTGGCTAGGGGGTTAGCTCCAGCCCACATACTGGAGGCGGGTGTATCACCCACTGGCCGGGCTCTGCTCAGGGGCTGGCTCTCTAAAGAGTCCTCAGACTCATCTCAAGACGAGGAGGACTTACCTGAAGCTGGGGAGCCTACACCCGCAGACGGGCAGCCCGAGAAATTGTACTCCTTCCCGCTCGAGAAGACTCTCGACATATTCTATGCATGCCAATGCGCGGGACTGATTACCCCGTCGCCTATTGAGCAGGCACCAGGGGCTGCCTTCTATCAGGGCTATTGCCCATATCATGAGGTGGTTGGTCACATTATCTATAATTCCCAGCCCTTCAAGGACTTCGTCGAGGACCTGACCAGGCGAGGGAAGGTCAATATGGGAGATTCCCTGGTAGACCCACCGCAGCCGCACGCACGGAGGACTCTTCACTTCTCCGTCCATGTCATACATGCGGCAGCAGCTTTCCAGCTCTCCGAGCCGCAGGAAGAGGGAGCTAGTTCCCAGGGAGCTAGTTCTCAGCCACCTAAGTCCACACTCTAGTATCCAGGGTGGCGTCCTTCCCATCAGTGTTCTTTCCCTAAGGAGGACACTGAGAAAATCTTTGACAAGCTTCTGGAAGATGGGCGGGTATTGACCCATGATCTACCGGCCTACTACAATGAGACGGCCAAGAGTCACCCCCGCTATTGCAAATATCATGCTAGGGTGTCTCACCCTACCCGGCATTGCCCAGAAGTCCAAGACTGCATTGAGGTCCTCATCCAAAGAGGCGAGATCGATGCGCAAGGGAACTCTATGGCATTGCGGCGTCTTAGAGAGGCCGTCGAGAAGACTCTCCAACAAGCTCAGCAAGAGGCTGAGATTTTTTCTCAATTAGCCCGATCGAGTGAGCCTGCGGAGAGCGACAGACTCCAACCAAACCCCAAAGGCAAGGCTAGGTGCGAGGGGCCTAAGGCCCATAGCCCAAAAAGCCAAGCCACGGGAGAGGGTTCCAAGCCCCGCCCCAGGCCGAGGCAGCCCAGCATTACCATAAGGGAAAACCCTCTGCCAGACAATAAAGGCAAGGCGAAGGTAAGGAAGCCTCCAGTCAAAGCTCCTGTCAAGCCAGCGAGGCCGCCAGTTGAAGAAAGGCCTCAACATCTTGAGCTCGTGAAGGAGCCAGTCTAAACCATGACGGAGGAGTCACAATGCCACCAAGGGCCTCACTCCAGACTGGCAGAGTTCCAGGAGCTACCGCCTGAGGTAGTTGCTCAGGCAATAAATGCCACCTTTCAGGTTCAACCGGAGAAGACTAGCTGGCCGAACCTTGATAAGTTGCTGATTAACGGCCTACACTTTAGAGAAATAAATGCTGTCACTTCTACTCAAACCCATCACAATGAAGATCCCTTAGAACTGGATCATAGTCATCCAAGGCTTAAATGAACTCCATATTCAAGATGATAGGGTTAGGAAACCCATACAAGGTTGATTATGTTGTGCAATCTTGACTGCTATTCACTTTCAACATGTAGGAGCTATTTTTTACTATTAAGGGGCTATTTGTCACGTCTATCAAGCATTTGTTATCTGTAACAAGATATTTGTCAGCACTATTTCGTCGCTAAAGTCCTAACTTGAATAGTTCACATTCCTTCATTTTGGCAGCTCAATATCAACGCAGTGCTCAAGCTACGTCAACGTAGCTCAATGGAGAGCATCAAAAAGGCAGAAAGATAAATCAACAAGCTGGAGATCTTACTGAAGAAAAAAGTCACTGTGTGAGCAAGAGAAAGGGCTAGAGAAAAAGAAGAAAAGAGAAAATATGCACTTTGTCAGATCGAGAGAAGACCCATTTCTCTGAAAGCTCTTGAAATAGAGGCGACAAATAGATCCTAACGATGAACTATGAGCATGAAGATAAGCCCTACTGATATTAGAACCATCGAAAAACCCTACTACTTATAGGGGAAGAACTCTCCTTCATAAAGGTAACCCCTACCTGCGATGGATGGTATCTTTCATTTGACTCACACATCAAGGGAAGGTATGGATCCATTAACGGCAACCACATCACACAAAGATCAAGCATCTATCATGCAAAGAAAGGTTGCAGAAAAAAAATTTATATTGATAGGGGCAGAGGGTACAAGCAGTTACAAGTTACTTGTCCTCTTTGGGACGGAACTTGTCAGGTTGGAGGCTCAACACTCCCTTGTTACAAAACAGGCGGTTCACCTTCGCTAAGGTGTCCTACCACCCTTGTAGGTACCCCTGCTTGTATTCCTCCGAAACATCACCTCCGCTGCTTTCCCCTGATGGCTGGTCCAGCACCGACAATACTTCCTTTCGGAAGCACAATCGTTTGGCAGAAACCTGCTCTGACGAAGAATCTGACCTCTCAGATGATGATATCTTTACGAGAGTGTCTTTGACTGCCAAAGGAACTCAGGATATCTTTTATAGGAAGGAGACGAAACCCCCAGAGGGCAAAAGATTCTTCGTGCCTCCCCAACTTTGTGGAAATCAAAGCGACGGGACCACAAAGATCGTTCCATCTCTCCCAACTTTTTTGACTCTCGGTCCTTCCTTTTTGTCAGTCATGAGATCGCTTAGACCGAGGTTCCTTTCGTCTGGATACATCAACTGCATGCTGTTTCTCTGAGACATGAAGTAGACGAGAGGCCGGAGAGAGATACTGCAATGACTAACACCGCATAGTGGTGACAAATAGTCATCAATGGTGACAAATAGGCTTCAGGGCTGACAAATGTCTAGTAAGGGTGATAAATCGATAACAGAAGTCACAATATGTTATGAAGTGAAATAAAGGCGATGCCTAGCGAGCAATAAGGGTGACAAATAGCTTGTTATGAGTAACAAATATCTGTTAGAAGTGACAAATAGCTCTGTAACGGTGACAAATAGCTCATGACAGTGAAACTTGAAGAAACTCAAGTTCGTTTTAAGGGTTTAACCGTGTATGGGTTTCCTAACTCTACCAACACAGATTTGATGCTTTCCTAGTCATCAAACGACACTGATTAAACTCATGTAAGATCAAGAAATGAGATTTACCTCCAATTCTACTAATTTACTGTGGGATCAAGCCAAGTAGTTGACAATAAGTAAAATGTTCAGTACATTTTTTCCCTACGTAGACCAAGTGATGTGAAACAACCTAGGGACCGACCAAATGACCCTCGGACCTAGCAAGCAAGTAACTCACGGACCGGTAGCTTCACTCGAGCGGACTCACCCGCTAAGCGCACACTCGTGCC
>JANBPO010009174.1:0-15199 GCA_024336825.1 Amorphophallus titanum
CTCTGATAGCCACCAAATTTGGTGTTCTTGATCACCACGTCCCCCTCTCTCACCCAAATTAATCCCTTCACCCATATCTACCATTTGAGCCCCGATCAAACCTCTTCTTTAGGCAGATCCCAGTCTGCCCTGCACCCCTGCCAGAATGTGACACCATGTTGCAGAGTTTTTCATGATAGATTAGGCCGTTGGATGGTCTTGGATTTCACATATGTCATAGCTCTTCGAGTCCTCTTTGCAATGGTGTCAGCCTCGCTTCGATCCGACGGTGGATCTTGGCACAGGAGCCGATTTCATCAGGTCACGTAGGTCTGTCCTGGGATAGGGCTACAGGATAGTGTTGGGCATTAAATCCCAATAAATTTCCCGACTCCGATCTAGCGACCGTTGCTCCCGAGGATCGACCAGGGACACTCCAGAAACGTCCCAGCCACCTGCCGTAGCCAGGAGATGTCCAGACGCCTCATCCAAGTAGCCGCACCCGCTTGTTGTCCTGTGGGCCTAGGCAGAACCGAACTGAACCGATAATCCACCGCCGTCCCGAGTGCTTCACGGACGTGCCGCCCGTTAACCCAAGATCGACACTCCCGGATCACTGTTGTATCTTTTTACCTCCCTGCGTGGAGTGGATTGTAATTTTATTGCTGTAATTATTCACATTTACTGTACCGGGAGTTTCGGTTCTTGACCGGGAAGGTCTTCCCCATGCCCCGACCGTGGAGGTACATTTTCGCTCCTCTCTCGTAGCTTTGCTCATTTCGTATATGTTTGATCGCCGCGCTTGCATGAGTTAAAAATTCTAGCCCGTTCAAATAACATCACCACTGTGAGAGAGCATACGTGACCCATCCCGTGACCCGATCCGGGCACGAAGGAGTGTTGACCACCATTGACTCATTGTCGGTTTCTCAACCGCGTAGATCCACGTGCTTCTCTTACTAGGGACAAGTCACGAGCTTGTGCTTCTTGTTGAGGACATATCCTCCTCTTTTGGAGCTCTGTTGGCACAGAACACATGGACAACTAGCCGGTCCTTAAGAGGCTATAGTAATGTAGATACCATATAGTAATGCAACAATGAGCAAGGACAGAGAGCCATACCTGACTTACCTGCCAAGCAAAGCGGTATTTTTCTAGATTTTTTTTATTTTTAATTCTTATGGGTTTTCAAATAAGACAACGACCACATGAACATGAGTATAATAACGAAGATGAACGAAAGATAACATAACATAACATAATGAAGATGGATGAAACACAACATAAAGATGATGAACGAAATATAACAGCAAACATAACAATCACCACAAGAACAAACAACAAGTGTGCTTGAGATTAAAGAACATGGTGGGACAAGACAACACCACAACACGGTGGGATAGCACGCGCGGTGGGACAAAGACATGTGGGACAATAAACCACGGGGGATAAAAGTTACAGACAACACATGTGTGGGACAAAAACCACATGGCGGGACAAATGACAACATATGTGACAAAAGATAATGTGTGGGATGACAACAACAACACATGGCATGGCGGCACGGTGGGACGAAAACATGACAGACACGAAGGGACAAAACAACACGTGTGACAAAGAAACGGAGGGACATAAGCACGTGTGACAAGGACACGACGAGACAAAATACATAACAAATATGCTCTTTAATCAAAGCCCAAATTTAGATGAAGCATAACTGCCAGGTTCATAATCATGAGGTGGAGCTCTCTCATGGAGATATGATTAGGTGAAGCGAAGCAAAAGCTAAGAAGGACACAAGCTTCAGAACAGATCAAGAGAGTGGATTGAAGAAGAGATAGATAAAATATATGAACATGACGCAAAACGAGAGATAGAAGAGAGCAAGAACAGCTTGAACATTTGCAACCTGCACAATTAACAAATAGATCATATCCGTTCTCAAAATAAATAGAAAATAAAAAATACACGAAGAAGGGAACCAAAAATACATATTTTTGGATGTTTGTAATTTTTTGATTTTTTATTTTTACTGAAATTCGAATGAAACCCTCAAATCCCCATGCCAGCCTTCCTCGGCGCATACCCAATCGGCGTCCAAGTCTCACTCATCGAACACAAATGCGCCGATATGAAATCCTGCAACGACTCTTCGCCAGGCTGATGCCCCGCCACCAGCGCCGTCGCGCCGAGTCTCCCTGCCGCGTCGGTTTGCCTCTACACTGAACCCCTGCTCATGCCGATCGCCTATGTACGCCAAGCCCCAGTTGCTCGTTGATAGCCTAGTCTGCTGAATCCCTCTTTGCCTCAGCACCCTTTGTTTGAAACCTATGTCATTTTAGGGAGGTATCATGTTTCTTATTCTAACCTATGGGAGCTAAATTAATGGGGTGCTGCCCCTACATCCCGCAGATCGATCGCGGTATTTTTATCCTAACCCCATTGGCCCATGGAGTTCTACCACTGCATGTTCTTTTGTGGTTCCTTGAAAGGTAGATTAATAAAGCGACATATCGGCGGATAGTGTTCCATGGCATTTCGATGCTCCGGATCTTGGGCTACACCCGTCTTTCTTTGGCTTCCATCTTGGCACTCCGTGGATGGATGTCCTATATCCCCTGAGCATAGTCCAAAATAAGGGGAGATGCTGTCCGAATAAATTCTAATATCCACTCTATCGAACGAGCATCATTTCTAGACCCCCACTGACCCAAGGAGCCTCTGCACATCCTCTGTTGACTCCCTCCTGGGGAATAACAGTGTTAAAATGCCACGGCAGGCGAACATTATCTCAGTTTGGTTCCACCTCATGATCTCCGGGCATTGATATGCTCTGATCTTTTGTGGATTCCATTCCGGCTCTGCATGGACGGTCTCCTATTCCTACTTGGCATAGTCCAAGATGAGGAGGATACGCTACCGAATTTATTCCGTATACTTTGTATAATGATGACTGATTATGTAAATAAAGTCGCTAAATGAGCATGTAATGTAGCAGTCAGATTAGTGCCACAGATTCTGGTTATTCCACTTATAAGATTAGTCCCCTCCCCTGTCTGCTCGTAGACGTCCCCCCCACGTCACCCCTCTCGGTGGCCACTACAACAATCACTGGAGCCGAGCATCGTCTCGCCTCTCCTTCGACCAACCTGCTCCCACCTATGGGTCCCCCATCCCATCTCGCGGCCTCTCGTGCCCTCTAGTGCCTCCACCGCTATATGTGCCTCACCTCCCCCTTCCCCTCTTGGTTCCCCACCACGATCTCTACCCTTTCTCACCCAAATCCTAATTGGAACATCGTCACCCCCACCTCCCTCTTCCTCTCCTCTCATCTGCATCACCCCCGGCCCGACTGAGATTTCTAATGGCACCAAGTCCACTGCCGCCTTCAGCTATGTCACCGCAGCCCCAGCATTGTTCAACCAGGGTTTGAGCACACCACTTTCACCAGTCGACGCCGATCCACCCATGGGGCCACCTTCATTTGCTCTACTCGACTAGCCCCCACCGCTGCCTGTAATCATCGAAAGTCCCCTCCTCTTTCCCCCCAACCCCCACTCTAGGCACCAAAGGTGAATAACATGTTCTCAGATCGAAGGACGTGAAGAGTATAATATTTCAAAAAAAATTATCAAAAAGTATTTCAAAAGAATGAAAAGAAAATCTCGATTTTAGCGTCTATATATATATATTCTATTGGCACCGACGTATGCATGATGTTAAGATACACTTAGAATACGTCTCAACCCTCGATATGTTTAAGGATGGCATCAGGTACCACATAAAGACAAAATAGTTGGCGCACATAGTTGGGCCATATAGTTTTTTTTTGAACAAGAAGAAAGCAACTTTTCATTAACCATTGGCCAGCGTCGGTGGCGTTGGAAAGCTATTTTGAAGATCTTCAACCATAGGCAGGGATCTGGGCCGGATCTATGCAGATCTGACCTTAACCGAATTTCTAATCTTGTATTGCACTACTTCTGGATTCTCAGATTTGCTGGGGAGTTTCCTGAGAAATGCCGTTGACTGTGTGTCAAATGAATTTCTAGAGCTTTTTAATGAGAAGTATTTTTCGGAGAGAGTTCGAGAAAAGAAGGTTGTGGAATTCACATCTATGAAGCAAAGGAACCTGTCTGTAGTAGTGTACGAAGCCCAATTTTCTAGATTAGCCCGTTATGCACACCACCTAGTTAGTACGAAAAAGATGAAGGTTAAGAGGTTCTTGAATGGTTTGAGAGTCGAGTATATCCCACAGTTAGCGCCATTAGAAATTCAGGTGTATGCTGAGATAGTGAAGAAGGCCCAAGTGTTGGAAGATGCTATGGATATAATGGAGCGGATTTTTAGAAGGCTTGCCAAGAAGGGAGGAGAAAATAGTTCCAAGAGTAGTGTGCCTACCAATGGGAAGAAGAGATCGAATGGAAGCAATGGGACTTGTTGGCCCAGTTGGCAAGCAGACAAGAAGGGGAGGTTGAATTGTCCTCCAAGCGATATGGAAAATTTAAATTTTTTTTTGCAAGAGTTAGCAAGTTTAACAAGATTGATGAAAATAAACTAGACAAAGTAAACTAAGTTCTCTCAATCTCGCCGAACTCACTCGATCATATAAATGGATTAAGCAATGAAACACACAACCACAATGCAAACTACATGACATAGGGATTTTTAAGGTGGTTCTATGTCCACCCCTTACCAAACCGGTAAGACTTCACTCGCTAGAAAACTAGCACGGGGATAAATCCCCAACACGGAGCCAAGCTCCAACACACACGCAGGACGACGCCTGCACACACACGGGGACACGCCCCAACACACACACGGAGATGGAGTCTCTAACACAATTCAATGACTAGATCAATAACACGCACACACGCTGCAGCAGTCGCAGCACTAAACACACACACGATCGCACGTAGGTGATCAAACCACACACATAATATCTCTAAGTTCAGAAAGATTGAAACAAATATTCAAGACTTGCTCAAATCAAAGTACAACTAAAGAAGAACATCAGAAATAGGAAGAAATAAGATGCAAAGTTTCCTACTATTTCACATGGAATGAGTTATTCCTAAAGTAAGAATAAGTGATCAAACTCAAAAATAGAAAACCCAAAGAATAACTCACCCAGATCCACCTCAGATAATTTATCCTAACCTGTTATCAAAGTGGTCCTAAGGGACTCAACCCCTACCTTCTTCAGGATAAGGACACTAGAAGTCTTGTTGACGCTGTTGAGATGAGCTTTGCCCGCCTAGCTTTCTGACATTGCTTCCACTAGGTCGACTTGGACAATATCCCAGTATTTCTAGGAAAGGAACATGGGAAAGCCATCAAGACCTGGGGCTTTGTCCCCAGCCAAAGAGAAGATCACATGTCTGATCTAATCAACTGAGGGGAGGAAAGTATACTCATGTCCTCCTCTGAAATGGCAGGCCATTGATGATTCAAAAAATAAGGTTGCTGAGAATCCTCCTCCAACAAAAGAGAGGAGTAGAAGTCCACCACATGCCGCCTATTATCACCCATGATGGATAGAATTCTGTCTGCCTGCCACAAGCTCTTAATGGAGCATTCTCCTTCTCCCATAAGCACTTTTTTGGAAGTATGTTGTGTTCCTATCCCCCTCTTTCAATCACCTCTCTCTGAATCTTTGCTACCAATAGATCTCCTCCTTAAGGGGGATGTTCTCAAGCTCCTTCCTTGTTGCCTCCCTCATAGTTCTGCCTTGCTCAGCTAACAAGTTAGCTTCCTCCAATGTATCAAAGATTTGAAGCTTCTCCAGTATACTGTCCTTGGTAGCTTTTCCCATAATAGTCTTTGATCTAAATCCAAAAGGAAAGCTTCCGAGCCAACTCCTTCATTTGATGATCATCCTTATCATAGCCGATGCCTCCTGTCTAGTGTAGTCCAGCTTCTGGTGACTACTTGGAAGAAATCCTCCTCCTTAAGTCAATCCTTCTCCATCTTGAATGCACAACGCTTGTTAAACTTGTTATTGGTTCTTAGAAGAATAGGCTTGTGGTCAGGCGAGCTAGGCATTCATGAAGATGTGGGAAGTGATCTTTCCAATCCACTAACACCAAAAACCTGTCCAACCTCGAACAGCTTGGCTCTGCTATGAGATTCGACCAAGTGTCGAGGCATGGTGTGGGGATATCTATTAGGCCAGCCTCTTCTATAAACTCTCTAAAGTCCTCTATTTCCCCTATCGTCATAAAAGATCCCAATCTTTCCTCCACTACTACAATACCATTGAAGCCGTCTCCAGCGCACCACGGTCTTCCAGACAACTACTGATGCTGAAGTAGCTCCTCCCATAGCACTTTCTTCTCCTCTCTGCCTTGAGGTCAATACACACTTGAGAAGTCCCACATAAAGTTGTCACAAAAGCTGAAGATAAGTGAGATAACAGAGCGGCCAATATTCCTCCCTTCCACCACCTCCTCCACCACCAATTCATTCCCAAGCACCATGATACCACCCGAAGAGCATGCCGCTGAAGATACCACACCCTTAGTCAAACTCTTTCCACATCTACACTCCCCATCCCCCCCTCCAACTTAGACTCCTGTATACATGGGATGTCAATTTTACACCTCCACACAAACTCCCTCACAACCCCCCTTTTTCCAACCCGCACACCCCTCTCACATTCCATAAGACTATCCGCATGAAAAATGTTCTTGAACTACTCCACTTCCCCCCCACCTGGTCCTCATCGTACTCCTTCCCATCATCTTCCCTTTCCCCTCTCCTCTCATAGCAATTTTCCCTGCCTTAAGCCCCCAGCCATTCCCAATAGCCACCTTTTTTGGATTTTACAGAACATCGATCTGACATCTTTATCAATACCCTCACAAGATACTCCTATTAGGCTTGCCACCTCCTTGGCATGTTTCCTCATGAACCTCCCTACTCTTACTATAACTTCCTTCACCTCTTTTTCTAGAGCTCCCTCCATCTCTTATTTAATAATTACCTCCTCCTGAAGGGAGCCTGCGACCCTATCCACCTCCATCATAATCCATCTTCATCTTCAAGAAGCAGGGGGTGGGAGGTAAGAGAGGTCCCTAGTCCTTGCAACAGTCGACATACCCGCCTCCTGGCGGCCAATTTCAGAGCAGCCCAAAAGCCCAAAACCACCGGCCCCTCCAATTAGGGAAGCCTGAAGCATCAATGTTTGCCTTTCCCCACGCCTCCAGTACCGAGGTCATCAACTGACACAGAACCCACGAACATCCCGTATTGGTAGAAGGCCTTGGCCTGAGCCACTACAAACTCCCTTCTGTCGGAGTCCATTGGCCTACCCTGGCTGGTGACTAGATTGAATGCAATCGAGGGGCACTCCGGCAAACCTGCCAACCGCCCCCTCCTCCATTCTCCTGTTGGAATCACTGATAGGCGTGACAAGCTCCTAATGTCGGGTGCCTAGCCAATGCACAGACTAGCCAACCCTAGCTAAAGTCTGCCCGCCTGTCAGTTCCATCGTTGATGATCCCAATATTCCCTGTGGAGGCTCCTGATCGATGACAATGTCATCGCCGTCGATAGCAGAGGGCCAGGAGTCCTCCAGAGAAGGCCTTCCCTATCAAGGGAAGAAGAATGATCTATTCTTGAGCTCGTCTGTGTTATGAGGTTATTGTGTAAGTCACGGGTATTCACTTGATTACCCAACAACCAACCCCCACAACTCACTCCACCCGGATTAACCAAAAGGAAGGATCTGACCCGTTTCGCAATCCGGTCTTCCATCTCGACTCATCCACAACCGGACCTGCCCAAACCGACCAATTTCGAATTCCCGTCAGGTATTGTACTTCTTCCTTTTACCTGGTCCCCCAAAACCCTAAACCTCCCACTGCCACCATCCTCCTTGTTACCCCCCTGACCACAACCCTAACCCAAAAAAATTCTCCGGCTATGGAGGCTTCTATCACTGCCGAAATGGGTGTGACAGAGGAGACTCAAACCCAGGCTTCAACCGCAACCACCGACGAGGAACTCCCAAAATGGAGGTCGCCCTCTTCAAGGACCCCCAAACCTTAAACTAACCTACATCCCCTCTTAGTCACAAAGGGTAAGAGGTAACCCCCAAAGGACCAAAGAGGCACAAACTATCTGGGGATCAGGGTAGAGTTCCCTTCCTAAGATGTCACTTAGCCCCCCAGAGTCTGCTACGGAAAATTTTCTTTCCCATTTACCCTTCAATTCTATCTATCTCTCTCTCTCTCCAGACACTCTCTCCCACCCTTTCGGGATAAGTCCCACCGGTCCGCCCGTGACTTGGTTGTTGTGGGTCACTTGCAACCGGTGCGGGAGCTCCCCAGTTGACGAGCACAACAGTGCCATGCCCCCCTCCCCCTTTTCCAACTATTCATGTGTCGTGATCACGATCTTGCCAGAGTTGATGTTGCTTGTGGGGACGTGGTCCTTGCCGAAGCACAGAATAGTCAAACAAGATGGCGACACAAGAAAAAAAATAGTCTTGTCCTCTCTATCTCTGTCTCCCTCGCTCACTCTCCCTACGCACCCTAGCCCATTAGGTGGAGGTGCTAGCGCTAGAGGGGGAGACCTCCTCCTACTGCCTTTACTCCTCTCTCTTCCTCAGTTCTCTCTCTACTCTCTCTTCTCTAGTTCTCTATCTCTCTCTCCCCTCCTCTCTCTCTCACGCTCTCTCTTCTCACATACTCCCTTTCTCTCTCTCTCTCTCGCACTCCACCCCATAGCGTGGGGGTGCCAACATCAAGGAAGGAGACCCCCTCCCTAAAATGACACAAAGTTAGCTTATCTTTATAGTTAAATTACAATTAAGTCTTCATAAAAAGCTAGATTACTTGATAAAACTCTAACAGGAAGCACACATTTTAGTAACAAAGAGTTTGCCTAAACAATTTAATATTTTATGAGGAGAGAATAATCCGATTAGGCCCACTAAGACCCAATGACGTTTGGCCGAAGGGCCCAACGACGATTGACCTAAGTTCTACACCCGTGTCTCGTGCATATAGCTACCCCACGATTCACATGGCGTATCATCTGGGAGCTATTATCGCCATAATACTGTAGTAATGTACATCAAGGAGTGACTCACATCCTCTCGTCTTCTGTTGAACAACCTATCTTCTGCTGAACAGAAAATCAAGTGTCTCACGATCTCACGATCTTGGACAACCACTCCTCTATCGGTTCAGGTTGAACCTTTAATTCAATTCGGTTTAGTTTGAGAAAAATTCTCTTCAAATCAAATCGTGCTCACCCCCAGTTAGAAGGCGTCCCAAGTGTGATCTCAGATAACAACCTCCCGATGTCTAAGTCAACGAGTGCTCAGGTGGGGAGAGTCAGAAGGAAAGATGGAGGAAAGAGTATTGTGGGTTTAGAGTGTTTAGAAGGCTTACCCCTTGGCCGTCCGATCAGGGTACTTGTTATAGGGCCTCCCTCCTCGAACACGTTCTGCCGTCTAGGTCTTCTGGGTTACTAGAAGAACGGTTGTTTAGGATTGTAAGATCATGGGTCACCCAGTCGTATGCCTTGCATAAGATGAGGGGGCACGGGACACCCCTCCATACCCATTAATTTGCCATCATTGCAATAATGACATCCCGATCGTGCGCCACGTGGTTCATAGAGTAATTATGTGTGCAAGAAACATGCTTGTATCTTGGGCCAGTCACCATTGGGCCTAGGCAGATTATTTCATCCTGAATTGTCATATTTTAAGAGCTAACAATCAAGATGATGTCAACTTAAGCTTGATATTTTCATCATCTGATTTTTAAATTATATAAAAATTAGTATAATAAATGTAATGGCAAAAATGCTGCATTTGACATTTCTCATTTGCAAATCAACGTCAACATGAAACGTTAAATGGTGGGTGTCACTTATTTACGAAGGTCATCCTGCAAGGCAAAACTGAGGCTTTGGATGCTGAATTACTTATTCGTGAGGTTGAGTTGCTTACAAAACTAAGTAGGAGTTTTGAGTTAAACCTGTAGGCTTTTCACGTATTCAGGACTTGGCTATTATAGGCATAGAAAGGACATAGGTTGCAAATTTGAGTAATATTCTGTATCGAATTCGGTACATAAAGTCGCGTTATTATGTAACGTTCTCTCTCATTGGTCTAAAAATTAGGAGAAATGATTATTTTTGTATAAAAAATTATGTCTGTGTCAGATCTGTATGGCCCAAGTAGATCACACAAATGCCAAACACAAAGAAGAGAGGTAGGAAAGATGGAACCAATCACACAAGGAGACAAGAGGTTCGGTATAGCAAGGTATCAACCTACATTCTCTCCCCAACCTCTCTTAGGTATCCACTACTAGAAACTCTAGTAAACCACACACCAGACATCAAGATGCAAGCTCACTTTCCACACACACGCACACGTGCCTCAGCACATGCACCTTTAGAGTAGGATGCTCAAGGACACTTATACACTTTCCTACACACACACACCCTCCACAAAACTCAGATTTAAATCAAGATGAGAAAGAAAATCTGATCAAGGTTTGCCGATGGAGAGCCTCCAAAGTCATCCTTCACATTCTTGCATAAGCGGAAGCTTCAAATATTGAAGAACTGGGCAAAATAGGGTACAAAACCAATGCAGGCACCTTCTTGCAAATTTTCTGCCTCTTAGCCACTTTACTCATCTCAATTTGATGTTTAAACAGGTTAGGGCACCTTAAAGTTCTCTTAGAGAGGTTTGAGAAGTCTCCAATCTAAGGAACGACCAAGATCACCAAGAAAGTCGAGCAAAGATAGCGAAACTATTACTTAGATTCGCCCAAATCCATTTCAGATATGTAGGGCGTCGACACCGAGTTGGAACCGCTTTGCAAGAGTTTCTGTTAGCAGGAAATCAGACAGATGGTGTCGACACCACCAAAGAACCTCACCTGTCTGAATGCGCCCACTTTGAATATTCATGTCTTCCAGCACGCTACATCCAAAAAAGATGATCTTGGCCTCGTTGCGAAGATCTAAGTTACCACAACATATTAACGCCAGCCTTCATCTTGAGAGACCACCAGAGCACAATTAAATTGTTCACTAAAGATTGGCTTTCAGTCGTATTAACAGTAAGTTTTTCCAAATTGACATGTTCTGCATTGCTTGAACCTGTCAACTTAGAGATGTGATAACTTCTCATACCCTCTTCCAATATTTAGGTTCTTAGACTTATTACGAACCTAAATATTAAGCCATATGACGGATGTGGTTGCTACCCCTTAGCGTGTGCATGGATGCAAGATGTTTAGTGACATCTGTAGATCTATTAAAATCCACTTAGAAATAATATTAAAGAAAAGCAAGCACGTGGGGCTAATAAGGAAAGTGATCGCCAGAGGGGTTACCTCAAAATAGGCGGGGGAGACTGTGGGTCGACTTCCTTCTGGTTCTATCGGCCAACCGATGGAGAGAGTCTCCTATGCTTGATTGCCCTTGCAAGAAAGATAGACACCAATAAAAGAAATGGATTAGAAACCAAGATGTAGTATCAAACTCAAATAAAATATGCAAAGTGAAAATGATATGGCAATGAACACACCTGTCCGGCGTCGGCCCTTTAAACCCCTTGTGCAAAGGGTGGGATGACAGGATGAATGTTGAAATCAAGAGTGTGAGTGTGCGTGCAAGTGTTGCACTATGGGATGCTCATCGTGGGTGAGATGGGAAATAAAAGAAGAAGGTAATATAATGAATGCATGTACCCGTGAACTATGTGTAGTAAAGAAAAAAATAAAATCAGAGAAGAGAGGAAGAGCCTGAGGTTTTCATGTGAAGGCCGCGGAGACTTGATCGGGAGGAAGCTCTCGGAAGGATGAAGAAATGAGCGCAGGGAAGGCTTCCTCCTTCAGCAGGAAAAACGGCAGCACCTCCACCTGTTATCAAGATGGCCCCCTTCTCTATGCAGAACCGCAAATTCTAATTTATAGGGGAGGAATGCGTGGGTTCTAATCTGGGAAAGATTATTTCAGGGAAGGAAAAAAAGTAAGGAAAGAGTCCCCTGGCTTGGAAAGCCAACAAAAATCTTCCCCCATTTGAACGGACCGTGAAACGAGGAAAGAAAGGGCTACTGTTGAGTTTGAAAATCTCAGTAAAATGGTGTCGGGCACCCTGGTCACCAATTAAATTAGCTTCTGCTCCTACGGACGTTATTTCAAAGGTTTACAATTTAGAAATCTAAAGTGGGGTTGCCGCCTAGCCCAATCAGCTCCTGGGCCGTCGTGTTTCGCGTTCCTTTGCCCTGAGGTGTCCGTATGCGATGCGGACTCGTGGGAGGAGAGACACCTCCCGATGAATCCCCTCATCGAATCGCGCCCACGGCGGCACGACGACCGTCTAGAAGTCTCTACGAAGACCCTCACACAACCTCCCTTCTAATCCCCTTACTCCCAGCAACAAGGGCACTCACAACCCCTTCTCAAGCAAGGAGTGACTTGCTACGGTTTGCATGGAAGAATAGAAAAAGATACAACAATTTGCCCAATCCTCTGCGCACACTCTTATATAAAACCAAAACTCTTTTGAGCTTATTTGTATGGGGGATAAACTGGTATACCCCACTGAAAATTATCCTATTCGCTTTGGTTGCTCATACAAGGTATTCCATGGGATAGGCTCCTATCCTAGCTTATCCCGGGATAACTTGTTCCACTAAAAAGATAGAACAAGAAGGGTTAAGTTTTTTCACAATTCTCAAGGATGTTCCGCATTACCTTATCTCCCAATCAAAGTATTTTGGTGTATTTTATGGAATACCTTATCTGTGGTTTAGCTTATCCACTTAACCTATTCTGCAAACTAACTGGGCCCAAAGGAATAAAAGAAGGAAGATCCTTCTCTTCAGTAGATGGAGACATGAGTAGTAGCAGAATGACGGAATTCACCATCTCACCTTAGATGGAGGAGGAATAATTATATGGAAAGAGGACATAAGGGGTCCATTGCAAGGAAAGAAGCCATTAATGTTTCAAATCCATTGCCGGGGAAAGGTACATTGCCAACAAAATAAGGCTGTTTGTGTTTCAAAGCTTTCTAGAAGAATGTGGGACCCTGTAGGGAATGGCACTGTTGTGAGGGGGCGCCCCATTGGAATTGGTGCCCTTGCAATGGGCGCCCATTCTTTACAATTTTTTTTCTTCTTTTTTTTGGGTGTTAAGAATTGGTGCCCATTTAGAGGGCCGCCGCAAGGATGGACTTCTTTAAGTTCCAAACATGAGCCATGAATTTTATTCCTACAAGCCAAGATAAATATAACATTAGTTCCTTAAATATCAAGAATTCATATGACTTTCAAGAATGAACCATGAAGCCATCTTTCAACTCATCAATCAAGATATACACATGTTGCTCAATGAAACACATACGCACACAAGCACAATCGTTTTGATATCATTGAAATCAAACACCAACTAAGGGATACAACAATCTCCCCCTTTTTGATGATGACAAAACGATGTGTGTGATAGTACAGTTTTAAAAATATCTTTATGAAAGACCAAGCATTAAGCATTGAGCACATGCACTAATTTTCTCATTTATCTCCCAAAACGACATCATTCATAAAATATTGAGCACACACTAAACATTCTCCCCTTTTTTATCATCTATAAAAAGTCAGGGGGCTATGTGACATGATATGAACATGTTAGGCCAAGGGATACATTTCCAATTTGAATGCCAATTGATGCTAATGATACCAAATGTGGATTAAGGAAGAGGCACAGATATATGCACTTTCAATTCTTGAAGAGTTGGCCTCAAAGATATGATACCAAAAGTTGGAAGAACTTATTTTAGCATTTATGTAACATGATGTGTTCTAAATGATGCATTTCTAAATGAACATGTCAATTGTTGAAAGGTATGAATTGTTCAAGATGACATCATGAATGAACAATATGCATGCTGAAAATGTCAAGGATGCAAATATGCACATGATGAGCTTCATCTTTCAAATGTAATGTTTATGCTGTGAATTAGGCCAAAGGGAAATGCATGAACATGCAGGCACACAAGTATAACCGTCATGCACACAAGTATTACATATAGTAATTCCCCCTAAGTGAGGCACGGGTTAACAAAAGAGCATGAGATTTAAATTCAAAATGTTATACATGAAGTATAACCAAGAGGTTTGTGCATTCATAACAAGAGGTACTTCATAAACATGAATGTAAACAAATTCATAGAATACGAGCGGTCGAAAACTGGTAAGTTTATTGGCCCGTCGCGAGATCGAGCTACGACCACACTGTGGTAGGCCCCCCACGGTCAAAGCTAGACTTACATGGGCGTCATCGATATTTTCGGTGCCAAAGGGCAACGGGAGGCTATTCTGGGATCGGATCCCATAGCCAATGTATGTTCGAAGGGAGCATATTATAGGCCAAGGACACGGGTCAGACAATGACCACGGTCGGGGTGAATCCGAGGTCTGAGCGTGACCTACAAGGGCCCCATTGATATCCCTGAATGTAGGGTCCGGGGATGACGAGAGCGGTCTCATTCCATTCAGATTTTTTTTGTTGGTCATTCGTAGACCACTTTATGCTCGGACGAAGGACCGTAATAGAAACGCGATGGAAACTGAGATAAATCCGTTCAAATGTCTGCCGACTGTACGGCAATTTCAATGATAGGTCGGAAAGGATCCGGCCTAAGAATCGGGTCCGGTATAATCGGAATGTCGGCCCGAGGCAAGGTCGGGTCATGGCCATTTCGAGCTAATTCCCGAGACTCAGGCCCGGCTTGCAGGGGACAGCATTATTATTCCTTCAGCACCGAGTCACGGGGGAGTCAGGGCTACAGTGTGAGTTTTATTATATATTTCTTCATTTGGGGTCCCCTGCTTATATGTCTTTTGTTGTTTTATTTCCTCTTTCTTTTTATGCATTTCTTTTTTTGGGTGGTTTTGTTATTTTTCCCTCTTTTATCACACATGTTTCCCATTTTTTTATTTATTACATATTCAGATTTATTTATTCATCATAATCTTTATTACTATTATTGCTATTATTATCATTGCCATTATACTTTGTTTATATATATATATCTCCTTTTTTATTTATATGTTATTATATATTTTTTTGTGAAGAGGAGTGGGCCGGAGAGGGGCTAAAGGGGTGTACCGGCGAGCTGGGGCTAGCGTGCCGGCAAAGGCGCCAAAAGGGTGTACCGGGGAAGGCGTGGGAGGCGTACC
>JANBPO010009179.1:0-15199 GCA_024336825.1 Amorphophallus titanum
CCGACGATTGGAAACTTCTTTGCTTATCAGTTTTTTACCGAAAACAATGTCAAGGGTGCTCGTAGCCTGATGCCGAACACACACGAGGTTGCCGCCCCCCGGCGCAGGGCCTAAAAACCCGAAGGCGAGCGTCTGACGCGGTGGGAGAAGGCTGAGCGTGCTTCTACGTCGCCACAACCTCAATCTCCTGCCAATCCTTCGCGAGCTGCTGCGCACCAAGAGCGTCAGCCAGACGGCGACGAACCTCGGCATCAGCCAGTCGGCCGTCAGCTCGACCCTGGCGCGGCTTCGCGAGACCTTCGAAGACGAATTGCTGATCATGGACGGTCGCAACTTCGCGCTCACGGAGCGCGGGTTGCAGCTTGTCGAGCGCACGGAGAGCGCGTGCACGGAAATCGAGACGCTGTTTCGGGCTCCGGCCTTCGACCCCCGCCTTGAAACGCGTCGCTTCGTCCTGGCGACGGCGGACTATGTGGCCTTCCTCCTGGCCCCGGCAGTCGCGGAACTTCTCAACGAAGAGGCGCCGGAGGCGTCGGTCCATTTCATCGACGTGCCGGCGGACGCGTTGCCCGAGCTCACCCGAGGCACGATCGACGCCATCGTCATCCCAGACGATACGGCCGCGGGCCTTCGCGCCGCGACGTCGTCGATGCCGTTGTTTCTGGACGAGATGGTCGTGATCGCGTCCCGCTCGGCGCCGCCGTTCGATGGGCCGCTGACGAAGGAGATTTATAGCGGCAGTCGGCACGCGATGTTCCAGATGTCGCCCAAGCATCATACGACGCACGAGTTGCTGTTTCTGCGACGGCACGGTGTCTTGCAGCACAATCTCGTCGTCGTGCAGCAATTCCTGGCGCTCCCTTCGATTGTTGAAGGGTCCGACTGCTTGGCGCTCATCCAGCGACGGCTCGCCGAGCGGCTAGCGCGGACCCACGCCATCGAGGCTTTCGAACCGCCTTTCGAGCTCGCGCCCCTGGCGTTGACCGCCTTCTGGGGCAAGTCGGTGTTTAGGAATAAAACTCTAGCAAATGGATGTTTAGAGTTTATTTTTGAATGGGTTAATAAAAGAAGATGTATTTGTTGAACAACCTCCTGGATTTGAATGCATTGATTTTCCTAATCATGTGTATAAGCTTGACAAGGTATTATATGGGCTGAAACAAGCTCCCAAGGCTTGGTATGACAGATTGAGCACCTTTCTCACAGGTAAAGGTTATTCACGAGGTGAGGTTGACCAAACTCTATTCACCAAAAATGACCAGAAGGATATTCTTTTAGTCTAAATTTATGTAGATGATATAGTGTTTGGTTCAACAAAATCATCTATGTGTGAGAAGTTTGCCAATCTAATGACAAATGAACTTGAAATGAGTTTAATGGGAGAACTAATTTTTTTTCTTGGATTGCAGGTCTCGCAAACTTCAGAAGGGAGCTTTACAGCACAATCAAAATATCTAATGAATTTATTGAAGAAATACAAATTGGAAAATGTCAAAGCAATTTCAGCACTGATGGGGACACCAACTAGTTTAGATGCTGACCCAGAAGGTAAAATGGTTGACACTAAAATTTTTTGAGGTATGATTGGTTCTTTACTATATCTTACTGCCTCTCATCCTAATATACAATTTAGTGTTTGTCTTTGTGCTAGATTTTAGGCTAGTCCTAGGGAATTCCATATGAGTGCAGTAAAGAGAATTTTTAGGTATCTAGTAGGCACTCATGATCTGGGATTATGGTATCCTACACAATGTGAGTTAAATCTTGTAGCTTACACTGATGCTGACTATGCTGGTTGTAGATTAGATAGAAAGAGTACTAGTGGTTATTGTCAATATTTGGGGGTTGTCTAGTGTCTTGGGCTTCCAAGAAGCAATACATTATTGCTCTCTCTACTGCTGAAGTAGAATATGTTCCAGCAAGCAGTTGTGCTGCCCAAGTTCTCTGGATAAAACATCAACTCCAAGATTATCATGTAAATCTTGGATGTATCCCAATATTGTGTGATAATTACAAGAGGTGTGGAGTTCGATTCTCACTCATGTCACGTTTTTTACACTTCTAGAGAAGACTGTAAAAAAAACAAAAAAAATACGTCTTTTGCGTGAATCAAACCAACGACTATGCATTAATTTGAACGCGAGACTCCTAACTTCTAACCACCTGACCTATAACACTTTCTTAGTATAAAATAAAATATATAATATTTAAAAGATATAAATAGTATATTAATTACATATTACGCATTGACCGCATTAGTCCCGTATGTACGGTACGAGATGTATGGTGCCGATTCGTAAAACTCTTGTTGGTAACTTGTAAACCAATATTATACCAAAGTATCGACTTATTGATTAGAGCGTACTACGATATATGCTATCTAGCGGCTACCAAGGATTATCTATTCCACACAATATCTGCCACATGAGAACTATATATATAGACGTCATTTGCCAACCCCCCCTCTCTCTCACTCTCTCTCTAACGCACATGCACACACGCACGCGAAGACACAGCTTTCCCATGTGGCCTGCCGGACCTATTTGATGTAAGCGAGCGAGCGAGAGAGAGGGGGAGAGAGAGAGAGAGAGAGAGGCTGGGTTAACGAAAACCAAGGTTAGAGAGGTAGTTGACAAAAAACGAAGTGCTTTTATCAACAGAGCCGCACAATGCATTTAAAGGGTTAGGTGTCCGCGAGGGACCTGTTTAGTGTCAAAGATACTTGCTCGAAATGGAAAGAGTACTACTACCTCTGTCTTCGAACCCAAAGCATCCCTCTCTCTCTCTCTCTCGCTCTCTCTCTCTCTCTAGCCTCCTTAAAACTGGCATTCTCTCCCTCTCTCTCTCTCCAACCTTTTCATCTCAGTTTAATAGTTGTAAATTAGTTAGGACCCATCTCGAGCTGAAGCCCTGACAGGACGGGAAATGGGAGAAATCTGATACCCTCAACTAATTTAATCAGTAATAGAATTCAATTTCAGGTGAATAATAATAGCTCGATCAGACATGCCATCTGGACCAGCAGGGCCAGAGGGTCTCCCAAAGGCGTTTGGCTAGCTCAATTCTAGGGCCGACCCGGTGCCGAGGGCACGTCCATGTTATTATCAATTGGGAGTATGTTCAAGTCCTTATGTATGTACTTACTTTTAATCTTTTCTTTCTTAATTTTATCACACATCCATCTCAACATCTTTATCATATTATAAATCTCAAAAAATTAATGTAAATATCCATATTATATGGAAAACATAAACTCTGCTGCACACATTAACAACTAGAGTTTTATAGCCACATTTCTTCTATTATTGTTATATTCTTTCATAATATGAATATCTAATAAGGAAATGTTCCTTAATTTATTTTGATGATTTCAGATACTTTGTTGTTGTTAATAACTTTGCTTCGTTGATCCTTTGTTGTTGTTCCACCCAACACCAACATGACGCAACGGTGGCCGCCCGAGTCAGGGTCCGGGGTGAAGCAGCAGCCGCCGGCGAACACAAAAAGCGCGAGCTGAAAGAAACAGAAGAGAAATGGAGCAACTCCTCAGCATGGGCTTCTCGGAAGAGCTCTGTTCCCAGGCCCTCACCGCCACCGGCGGCGCCTCCGCCCTAGAAGCCACAGAATGGATCCTTACCCGCCAGCACCACGCCCACGACGGACCCCCTCCTCCCCTCTCCGACCCCCTCGCCAACCCCGCCGGCGCCCCTCCTCCACCCCGCGGCCGCTACCCTCCCATTCAACACAGCCTGGATCAGTACTTCGCCGGCAGACCACCACCTCCAACGCCGCAGCAGACCCAGAAACCTTCCGCCCCCCCGCCGCCGCTACCACCGCCTCTTCCAGAGAGCAAGCGGCCCAAGAGGGCGGCCGCGGTGGTCTCGGAGCCCCTGGCTGAGCGCATGAGGCCTCGCACCGTCGAGGAGGTCGTCGGGCAGGACCACCTGCTTGGCCCGGGCTCCGTCCTTCGCTCCGCCCTGGACCGCGGGCTCCTCCCCTCCCTTATCCTCTGGGGTCCTCCCGGCACCGGGAAGACCTCCATTGCCCGCGCCCTCACCGTCCATTCCTCCTCCTCCTACCGGTTCGTCTCCCTCTCCGCCGTCACCGCCACCGTCAAGGACGTCCGCGACGCCGTCGAGGAGGCCAGGAGGCACCTGAAGGGCCGGTCGCGCACCCTGGGGTCGGCGCCGGCGCCGATGAGGACGCTGCTGTTTATGGACGAGGTCCACCGGTTCAACCGGGCGCAGCAGGACGCCTTCCTCCCGGCCATCGAGGACGGCAGCGTTGTCTTCGTCGGGGCCACCACCGAGAACCCATCCTTCCACCTTACCACGCCCCTCCTCTCCCGCTGCCGCGTCCTCGCCCTCCGTCCCCTCGAACCCCGCCATGTCTCCGCCCTCCTGCGCCGCAGCGTGGAAGACACCGACAGGGGCCTTGCAGCCGGCGTCCTCCGCGGACCAGGCGGCGACACCGAGGAGGGCAAGAATAAGGAGCAGCGTTTCGTATTGGAAGAGGACGCCGCCGAGTTCTTATCCCTTAACTGCGACGGGGACGCCCGCGTCGCTCTGAATGCCCTAGAGGTCGCCGCCACCATGGCCGTCGAAAGGAACCGCACCTCTAGCGGCGGCAGTGAAGACGGCGACGCAGAGACGGTCGCCATCACCCTCGGCGACGTGAAGGAGTCGATGCAAAGCAAGCACCTGGCCTACGACCGGGCCGGTGACGAGCACTACAACCTGATCAGCGCGCTGCACAAGTCGATGCGCGGCGGGGACGCGGACGCCGGCATCTACTGGCTGGCGCGAATGCTGGAAGGAGGGGAGCAGCCGCTGTACATCGCCCGGCGGCTGGTGAGGTTCGCGAGCGAGGACGTGGGCCTGGCGGACCCGTCGGCGCTGGCGCAAGCCGTAGCCTGCTACCAGGCCTGCCACTTCATTGGGATGCCCGAGTGCAACGTGAACCTGGCCCAGTGCGTGGCGTACTTGGCGCTGGCGCCCAAGTCGGTGGCGGTGTATCGGGCGATCGAGGCAGCGCAGAGGCTGGTGAGGGAGTCGGGTGGGGGGAACGAAGCGGTGCCCCTGCACCTGAGGAACGCCCCGACGGGGTTGATGAAGGAGCTCGGGTACGGGAGGGGGTACCTGTACCCCCCCGATCACCCCGACTGCTCGTCGCAGACGTATATGCCTCCTTCGCTTCTGGGTCATAAGTTTCTCGATTGGCCGCCCTCCGGGGAGAAATGGGAGGACCGAGCAGGATAATCATCACCTACACACCGGGTTGGCACCGTAGCACTGCTCCTTGCTTCTATTCTACAACACATGCATTTTCTCGTTCTTTTTTGCCTGGGTCACCAAGTTGTTTTGTAGTTTTGTCCTTTTTGTTGTGCATACCTGTGTGCATAAATGTGTGTGTGTGTGTGTGTGTGTGTCTTTTTTTGGTCCTTGTGACTCCGAATGAAGGAAACCACTCACCTGGTCAGTCACCTTAATGGACAATGCTTGGGTACATGCTGCTGGATATGTTATTTTTAGGATGACGTCCTGGAAGATTCTCAAAAGGTAATGGAGTAATTTTCCTGCAAAATGCCATTCCATCTGTGGTTTTGGTTCTATCTATCAAGGGCTTTTTGATTATCTTTATATCACAGCTTCATTTTTTTCATGTTTTAATGTCATATCGTCACAAAATCTCGATACCTTTACATTCTATGTTACGGGATTATGGACAGTACTCTGCCTTCCATCAAATTGAGAAGCAAGTAATTAGACAAGTGTTTAGCTAGACTATGTTTCTTGACCATAGCTGAGTGCGTGGCTTACTTTCTCTGCAATTGCTTTGTTTTTGACCTTAAGTATTATCACATAGTGTAACAATAAGTTAGCTCCTACGCAGCTAACTTTGAAGCTTTTTTGTTACTTCTGTATTGGTTGGAGTCTTCCTGTGCAGTCTATGGTGCTTAATAACTTCCATTATCTGTTATAGATTAATGCAATTATTATCTTGATTTCCAAGAAATGAGAAAAATTTACACAAGATTTGTGAAACATTTCTAGGCCAAATCACTTGTGAGGAATTAATTCACTCACGTTATTGTGGTTGAAACATTTCTTTGAGTAAAACTTTTTGGCTGTGACTTGGAACTTCATATTGAATAAAAAATTTCTTTACTTGGTGGGTCTGCATGGCCATGTCTTCTTCTTTATTACTTCCCTCACGGAACTCCTCTTCTTGGAAATCATCATCAAATTTGTGGGCTTTCAATGCCACCGTTTTCTTCTTCTTCGTTTCTTCCTCGGCAGTTCTCCTCATATTTATCTCATAGGTCATGAGTGACCCTATGAGCTCGTCCAAAGAAAGTATAGATAGGTTCTTTGAATCTTCGAGAATCGTGACTTTTGTGTGCTACATACGTGGAAGGGATCTCAATACTTTCCTCACAAGTTTGGAGTTTGTGTACTCCTTCCCAAGGCCCTTGAGGCCATTTGTGATCTTTGTTAATCTCGCAAACATATCTGAAATCATCTCTTCAGACTTCATTTTAAACAGCTCATCGTCTCTAACCAGCATATTGGCCTTGGTCTCCTTGACCTCGGAAGTTCCTTCATAAATGAGCCACAGCTTGTCCCATATTTCTTTTGTCAAGTTGCACATAGAAACACGAGAGAATTCATTAGGATGAATGGCACATTACATAATATTCATTGCATTAAAGTTAACTATAGATTTCTTAATCTCTTCGTGTCTCCATTTATCCTCATCATCAGGAAGGTCATAAGGACCCTTATCCACAACCCTCCAGATCTCGTACTCCTGAGCCCTTAGAAAAATATGCATTCTGTTTTTCCAGTAGGAGTAGTTCGAACCATCAAAGAAGGGAGGACGGTGGATGGAGTGACCCTCAGACATCATCCCCTTGTTGGCCATTGATCTGGATCTTTCTCTAGATTGGTAGATCTGTCAAAGTTAGAGCCTTAGCTCTGATACCAATTAAAGTCCCGCGATCAATGACACCCAAGAGGGGGGGTGAATTGAGTGATTACAGATTTTAAGAAACTTTTCATGATTTAAACAGATATGATGAAATAGCCCTTTAGAAACTTAGATCTGTTGTTTAACGATTGGATCTATCAAAACCTATCACACACAACAGATCCTTGGTCAGCTCGGGAGATGAGGGAGAGGAGATTTTAATCCCACTCCCAGCCAGGGCTAGTACTCCAGTTCCAGCACCTGACGGGATGTCCTCGTCTATCCACGAGGATGTCGAGGCAGAGGAGGCTCCCGCAGCCTCCCAGCCAATTGAGGAACCTAGCTCACCGCACTTCCCCCATTGGGAGGGTCCCCACGACCAAGAGCGTGAGGCGTCACCGGTGTTGGCAAACAACCCTAGCCATGCCTCCAGAATTTTGGCCGATAGCTGCTGTATACACGCCAAATTTGATGCTATGTTGGTTAAATCTCATATTCCTTTGTGATAATCAGATTGGACTTCAATATTTGCTTAATATAGAGGTTTTCTGCATTTTTATAAGTAACGCCTTAATAAAAGGCGTCATTTCTTGAATAATGACTTTGTCAGGGTCGTCATTTACGTAAATCACGCCCTTTAGTAGAGGCGTCATTTCCTGATATTTCTGATTTTATGAAAATTCGACTGGATAATTCCTTCAATTAACGCCCTTCATGGAGGCGTTGTTTTATAATAGCGCCTTTGTGAAAGTCGTTGTTTCTCTATTTGAAGTATGGAAAGTTTTTTGAAAAATCAGGAATGACGGCTCTCTACATGGTGTCATTTTGAATAGCGACCCATCTTGTGTCGTCATTTCAGTTCCGTGTCCGTTTCTGCGTCCTTCCCCGGAAGAGTCCTACTTTGTTTTAATCCATTAGTTCGATTACGGAAGGGAGGTTTGATAGGGTAAAGATGATTGTTGTTCTAATCCCTTTAGAACAGGGTCCCTTTGGGGTTCCTGGAGCCTATAAATAGCTTCCCTTGTCCTCTGGTCAATGGTTGAATCACGCTAAGGTGAATGCTGTTCATGCCATAGGAGCTCCGTGGAAGCGCCCCCCTTTCTTCTCTTCCTTTACTGCTGTCAAGAGTAGCAGGAAGCCTTTTCTACTTAGTCTATTGTTGTTTGCATTGCATCATTATCTACATCGTACTTGCTTGTGTTTAGGCTAATACAAAAACCTAACTAGCTTTAAAAAAGAAGAAAAAAACCCTAAAAATCATAATACCCCAAATCCCTAATTTTAATTGGGTAAAATGGGCTAAAACCTAAGCTAAATAGGCCATAAAAAGAGTACAAAGCCTAATCCACCAAGAGAGGATCGATCTCTTGTGAAACCCTAGTATAATTAGGATTAGATGGAGGGTAGCGATACTAATTTAGGGATCAAATCGTGAAAAAATCGAGGTAATATTTATCTTGAGAAAATAGCTCGAATTAGGACTCTTGGGAGGCTTAGATCTATAAATAAGACTCTAAACCCCTCCTAGCCAACCATAATCGATCGTGGAGTCGACTCGGCATGGGGAATAGGCCGTGCTTCGAGGAGAGGATCAAGGATCTTTCGGTGTTCTTCGCGTCCTTCTTCCTCTTCTTCCTTTAATCGACCAAAAGGTAAGTTTTCTCTTGGGCTAAACTTACTTAATCAAGCATACATGTTTAGATGCATGTCTAGTTTGTTGTAGTGCATGTTTCCCTAATTTTCATCGATAGTTGTTCGAGAATTTGGAGGTTTAACCATGAGGTGTCATCGTTTTCCTCTTTTCTCGACCGGATAAGTGTTTATGCATGAGATCGCGTCCATCGCAGGAACCGTGTTCTGAATGTGGCCGTGCGATAGATCGCGACCCACCCAGATCGTGATTCCCATGTAAACCGCGATCTGCTGTTCCTTTGCCAGAAAAGCGGCATATGAGAAAACAGCGACCTGATCCGAGTTTATTTGAAAATCCAGTTTTCAAACAACATGATTAACTTCGTAATTTTGTTTCAAAATCATGTGGCGAGGACACTAGAGGTCGGGACCGACATGAGGCATCCCTGATGAGCCATCAACGACAGACACGCAGCACTACACGGGCTTCGTTGTGGCTCGGAGATAGTTGATCTAGAGTTTTATTTTTATTTTTGTCCTTGGAGTCTTTGTAGGCCAATTGTGGCCATGTAGCGAACAGGCTGCGTCAACGCATCAGCTCGCGTGTGTGTAGGTATCATGAGTAAAATAAAGTGTATATTCACTACTTATTTATCTAAGAATTTAAATAAACATACCCGCAGTTGTTGGTGGGGGCGGTGCACTCTGTGTAGCTGGTGTGGAGACATAAAATATCATAAGTAAAATAAAGTGCATATTCACTACCCATTTATCTAAGAATTTAAATAAACATACCCGCAGTACGTGGTGGGGGCAGTGTACTCTGTGTAGCTAGTGCGGAGACATAAAATATCATGAGCAAAATAAAGTACATATCCACTACTCATTTATTTAAGAATTTACATAAACATACCTGCAGTTGTTGGTGGGGGTGGTGGACTCTATGTAGCTGGTGTAGAGACATAAAATATCATGAGCAAAATAAAGTGGATATTCACTACTCATTTATCTAAGAATTTAACTAAACATACCCGCAGCAGGTGGTGGGGGCGGTGTAATCTGTGTACCTGGTGTAGCGACATAAAATATCATGAGTAAAATAAAGTGTATATTCACTACTCATTTATATAAGCATTTAAATAAACATACCCGCAGCAGGTGGTGGGGCCGGTGTAATCTGTGTACCTGGTGCAGAGACATAAAATATCATGAGCAAAATAAAGTGCATATTCACTTCTCATTTATCTAAGAATTTAAATAAGCATACCAGTAGAACCCCTCTTGGAACCAATTCTCCTCGAAGTCCCAGCATGACCACGAACCATCTAATTATTGACAACAATTAAAGTAGTGCATATTAGTTCACAACTAATTACGAGGACAGGTGGTAAGTAATAATGATAAGAAGTGTATATATGTTAAATTTCTTACAAAATATTCAATCAGTATCTATGTCATCTTCAGATGCTGAAGATATATCAAACTCATAATCATCTTCGTCATCTTCCTCATTCTCACTACATTCATACTCTTTCTCCTCAGAGGACTCCTCCTGCCTAGCAATTGTTTCATTAGACACGCCATTCCTGGCAAACAAAGACAATGAGGGCATCGCTCATATGGCTAAGCCCGTGCAGATCAAGGAAGCAGGCGACTAGGTATGTCGGGATGGGGTGACACCCAAGGAAGAAGATAAATCATCTTCTCCATTGACTCCTCTGGCATCGAAGCATGGCAAGCATAACAAGGCTGAGGAAGCAAAACTAGCTGACGTTTGAGCCGGCGCTCGAATATTGAGGTAGCTGAAGTGGATCCCAGCAAGATTCAGCGTTTGGGAGATCCTTTCCCTTGATGAAGAAACCCGGCAAGCTGTCATTGCAGCACTAAAACCCCAACACACTATGAAAGTTGTTTATTCGAGATGCATTAGGAGGTGGCTGTCACATTCACTGAGGAAGATATGCTCTTGCCCTCGGTCAATCACAACAGACCCTTGTATATGAGGGGGGAGGTGAACGGGCAGCTATTAAATAGAATCTTGATCGACCCAGGTGTGGAGGTAAACATTCTTCCCTATCAGGTCTACCAAAAGCACTACTTCAACATGCACCTGATCAAGGTCAGGGATATGAAAATAACCAGGTTCAACCAGAAGTTTGAAGTCCCAATGGGCATGGCGGAGTTCGAACTCACACTGGAAGACTTCACCACTAAGGTGCAGTTCTACGTCATCAAGTCTGATACTTCATGTAAAGCACTACTAGGCCGGCCATGGCTACATCAGAATGGGGTGGTGCCGTCTACTTTGCACCAATGTATTAAATACCGCCGGGATGGCAAAGAAGAGAGGATATTCTCTAATCTACATCCCTTTGAGGTGTTTGAATGTCATTTGTTAGATGTCCCACTCTATATGGAGGGGTCAGAACAAGCTCCTCGGCCATCTCAAGGCAAAGGGAAAAAGATAGAAGAAGCAGACCACTGGTTCCCTCTGCCTTCACCCGATCCATACATTAGGCTTCCGACTGCTGAAGCATAAGGGACTTTCTGCATTTTCTCCTTCTCTTCTTCATTTGTTGATAAAACATGAATCCATAATTGTGAAGTGCCCCTTGCTCTCCACCCATGGCTCCAGATATATACAGACTTCTCTTCAGCATAGAACGAAGGTATTCAGATTCAATACGATGTAAATAAACACTGACTACTTACGGTCGGTGGGGAAAGACGTCCAGTACATGATTCCCCACAATCGCCCGCGCACTCGCACCTGTGTAACCTCCCTTCTTTGCACGTGTCACCCGCCTCTTGAGCCCGCGTGTCGCATCCTGGTGACGCTTCCCGATTATGTCTTGGTTCCATAGGTGATTGTCAAGAAATTGACTGGCACGCTTGCACCCCATCCATGTTTCCCCGAGACCAGGAAACCTTTCATGCCACTCGGTCCTCCCTCGGCTTTCCGTAAAAGGCGAGTGCCTGATGCCGCCTTGAAAAGGATATGGCCATAGGAGGGGGTGCCTCTCGACCCTAACCTCTAAAGAGCCATCGTTCGACCTGGGTATTCACCACAAATTTCTTTGTAGTCTCCACAAAAGTGCACCACTTTATTGTGGTTTAGGCACTCCCTTGTGTCCTATTTATAGACCAAGATCAGAAACAACAATTCTAGAGGTGTTAGCCCAAAGATAGAAATCAAGTCTCGGTACCAACAAATATTTGGCAAGTTTTTGATGCGACAAGTGGTCCACCATTTTTGAAAAATAGTTGACCACCCTGATATTATTACGAGAATGTCTCATGCATGGGAAATTTTGGCCCACTATTTTAGACAAGTAGTCAACTATTCTGATGTTTTTAATTTCCCACCTTTGGCTAATTTGAATTTGAGTTTGACTTTTCCACTTTTAGAATCTAACCTATTTTAGGCATTCAAAATTATTTCACAAGTAGCATAGTCATGCATTAATCATCTATAATATTTATTTTATTATCATCCAAATTAATAAGGGAATTGTTACAATGAGATTTTTTACATATTAATTTTACAAGGAGTTGTCACAAGTAACCAATCGAAAAATGATACTTTCTGAATTAGTAAATTTTTGGCACAAAAATCAGAATTTTGAAAATTAAGAAAAATTTCTAATTTCTTTTCTATTTAACCTTCTACACCCTCTCTCCTCCCTCATTCTCACCCTCACTTCCTCTCTCTCATTCCCTCTCCTCTCTGGCCTGTTCAACATGAGGCGCGCACCATTGCGGAGCTGGCCGAGGCGAGGACGCGATGGAGTGAACCTAGAGCAGGATAGAGTGGCGGATTGAGCGTGGTGTGGCGCGATCCCTCGGTGGATTCCGAGAAGGCGCGGTTTGTGATTCGGCGATTTTCGGCACGGTTTAGTCACTTCGGCGCACGGTTTCTTCGGTGGAGGTAGGGAGACAGAAGCTTTACTTCTCTTTTACGTTTCCCTGTAGTTTCATGCCATACGGTGTGCATATGAGTGGGTTTTAGTCCAATTTGGGTAAAGCATGCTCGGGGGGTGTGCGTCGGGTTCGTCGAAAAACGACGACAGTTTTCCACCTAGTTAGTTTCATTGTGACCCCCAGCATGTTAGCATTCCAGATCCGCTGATTTCGTGTCGATTGTTCGTCATTTGGGGCCTGTAGGAGTCTGGGAACCCCAGTGACCCAATTAGGGTCGATTTGTTGGAATCACCCATTTCTTGCGATTTAGCTGTTGCATGCGACCCTTTCGGACTATTGAAGGTGTTTTTTGTCATCTAGGGTTGTTTCCCCTGCGTTTAGATGTGAATGGGGCATGCAACGGCCCAGATCGGTCATTTCCATAATTTTCCCGCCGTAACGTGTTGGCAGTCGTTCCAGTGACCGCTACTGGTCTCTGGCCGCCCTACGATAGACCGCCACATCCTTCAGTGTGTCGGTTAGTTCGAGGCTAGTTTAGGTTGGCGGCCCTGATGGGATAGGTGCGATGGATTCAGAGGGGGGTGAATGAATCCCCTTATAAAATTTTTTGCCCAATTATAAACTCTAACAATGAGAGATGCAGAATTAGAACAACATGGACTCCAACTCGACTGAAAACCAGAGCAACTTGACTCAGGTACATCTTCTTACCAAAAGAGTCCGTAAATGACCGAATAGCTACTCAGCCAAGGCGAAAGAGCTCCGAGTGGTGACCCACTCGATGAGGAAGCCGCGAATGTGCACAGAACAGGCCTGGTAGTACAAATCACAGCGCCGAGGGGCATGTCAGCGGAAAACCCGAGTGACCGAACCAAGTGCACGGTTTGCACTGAAAGTCATTATTCACAAGTCTGATGGCCTGCAGGGTGTTTTTACATGATAGTCCAGCAAGGTCGAATTAATATGAGTTCCAAATAGCCCCTGAAGTCGATTTGGAACTCACAGACGGGCTTGACCCGATCAAATGGCATAAAATGAGGTTTAAAATGGCATGACCAGCATTGACTTGGCACTGCTTAGATCGGCGCACACCCCACTGAACTGGCGGCTTCAAGAATGGCGCCCAAAGATGATGCTCTGCAAGCTAATAATGGCACGCCAATGACTCCACCGAAATAGCAAAAGGGGAATACTCCTCTATAAAATGCCCAAATCCATTGAAGAAAGAGAGGAGGATTGGAGAGGAAGAAACTCGCCTTCGAGATGAAACCCTCAGAGCGACCGCCGTCCGTTTTCCCTGTAGAAGAAACTCCCAGAGCGAAGAGAGAAGCCCCTTGTTTCCGATACTCTATTTCGCCTGAAGAAACAGAGGTGGGTTCGTGAGAGTCCAATCGTCTTCCCATCTCCACTTCTCCCCCAAATCCTCTGCGGTTTGCTGTGTACAGGGGCGATGATATGAGCCCAATGTTTTCCCCCTTTGTTTGATCCATTTTCTTTTAAATTTTGGGTTTCCCCTTCCTTTACTGTGGCTACAGGGGTTGCAATGTCCGACAGCCGCCTTCCGAGCGACAACACCGGGTCGTGCTTGTGAATGTATCATTTTAGCCATCTTTTGGCAATTTAATAGAGTTGTGATGTGAAAGTTTTTATTGCATCTGAATATTATTCTTCTACTTCAAGAGCCTATAGAGTCTTTGATCTGAAAGATAAACGTATTGAAGAATCTCCACATATTACATTTGATGAATCATCTGATATGTCTAAAAATAATTTTTACAGGAACAAAGATGAAGAAGAATTTTTGCAAAATAAAGAAGAGCAAGGAAATCAAAGTGCAGCAACAAGGACCAATGGGGAGGCTGAAAGGTCAAACACTCAGGGGGAGGTAAACACCAGTGCATGTAATTCAGTTACAAATATTCGAGCATTAAGAGATCATCCCTTAGAAAATGTTACTGGCATTTCATATTAGAAGAAGTAATTGATTCCTTAGCTCTTGTGTCTCAAATAAAACCTCAGAGTGTTGAATACGCACTAAAAGATGAGCATTGGGTTAATGCTATGCATGATGAATTGCATCAGTTTGAGTGGAATCAGGTATGGCACCTTGTTCTTAGACCCACTCATGGTTCTATTATAGGCATAAAATGGATTTTCAGAAATAAAACAAATGAAGATGGAAAGATTGTTAGAAATAAGGCTAGGCTAGTGGCACAGGGTTATAATGAAAACTTTGGTGTAGATTTTGAAGAATCATATGTCCCTGTAGCTAGGTTAGAGGCCATCAGAATTTTGCTAGCATTTGCATATAGTTTAGGAATAAAACTCCAACAAATGGATGTTAAAAGTATATTTTTGAATGGCTTAATAAAAGAAGATGTCTATGTTAAAGAACCCCCTTGATTTGAATGCATTGATTTTCCTAGCCATGTATATAAGCTTGGCAAAGTAATATATGAGCTGAAGCAAGCTCCCAGGGCTTGATATGATAGATTGAGCTCTTTCCTCACAGGTAAAGGTTATATTCGATGTGAGATTGACCAAACTCTATTCACCAAAGCTGAAAATAAAGATATTCTTTTAGTCCAAATTTATGTAGATGATATAGTGTTTGGTTCAACAAAATCATCTTTGTGTAAGGAGTTTGCCAATCTAATGACCAAAGAGTTTAAAATGA